>PVJH01018939.1:0-43983 GCA_004026705.1 Nesogale talazaci
AAAAAAAAGAAAAAAAAAAGATTAAAAAAAAAAAAAAAAAAGAACACCCATCTGCTTGTTGGGCAGATACTGCCACCCAGTGGCTCACTCCAGGAAGGACAGGGGAGTCTCTCAAAGGGCTTCTTGCCACCTCCCCCAAGGCGCCGTTCACGCCCCTTGAGCTTGGAAATAAAACCTTTTCCCAGTTACTTCACACTTCCTGGCTGACATTAACCTCCCACACCCCCCTCCTTCCCAAACCCTCACCCAAAAGTCAGGCCACCCGTCAAGAAAGCCTGTCCCTACCTTAAAATACTCCAGCAGACCCCGACAGGTGACCTTGGAGCCATTGATCTCCTTCTCCATCAAGTTAGAGGGGTCCAGGACGAAGGGGATCAGCGTCTGCAGCTGCTCCTTGAACTCACTGGCGATGTCTGTGCCCAGGAGCAGAGAGAAGGAGGGAAGGAAAGTGAAGGAGCCGCAGGCAACCCGCCACGGGCGGCCTCGTTATTCCAAGGAACGTGTGGCAGTGGCTCGACTTTAGGGAGCGGAGCCCTGGCACTGTGGTAGGTGAAGCGCTGGGCTGCTCACCACGAGGTCGGTGGTTTGAACCGTCAGTTGCTGAGAAGGGGAAGATGAGGCTCCCATCACGGTCCTGGCGCAACCCCCCCTCCCCCCGCCCACGGCTGTGCTCTGTCCTGCAGGGCTGCCGCAGATCAGAATCCACTCAAAGGCAGACTCGCTGGCAAGGCCTGTCTGGGTTGCTGGACTGAACACCGTGGGGTTGGGAGGGTCTCCTACTTTGGCTTTGCTGAGTCTCTGCCCTAACTCTGTGTGCGCTCTCCTTCCCTCCTCCAAGGGGGCAGCCGCTCAGAGAGGGAGCGTGGCTTCCTGTCTCTGTCCAGGTTGCAGTCTGGGAGATGTTGCTATGCTTCAGCCCATGCAGAAAGCTCACGTTTGAAACACAAACTCCCTACACGAGGTCTTCACGATACTGGCTACCCACGCCTCCAGCTGACGGGGGCTGGCCCAGTGCTGACATTTCCCAAACAGAAAGAAATCGCCGGTTCTCCTTGACCTTCTCTCATGCTTCACTGCTCTGGATGAAAACAAAAGGCGTGGCACCGGCCAAGCCCCCGTGGAGCTTGGCAAGCCCCAACTGCCTCCTCTGCAGTCTCTCAGCTTTCCCCCGGGAAGGGGCCCGTCCCTGCTACCCAGCGCTGTCTTCCACCTGACGGTGGCTCCCGCTGCCCTCATCCCCGACGTGCTCCTTGCAAAGCCCTCGCGGCTGAAAGCACTGCCGGCCTGTCTTGGGGGGAGCGACGTCTCTGCCGAGGCAGGGGCAGGGCCTCAGAGCCTACCCAGCGCTGGAGGGCTGTCACTCCTCAGCGCTAGGGAGTCGATGCCCACGCACAGCGACCCCAGACGGCAGGCGAGAACGCCCTGTGAGGTTCTGTGACGGCAACTCGTTCCCGGAGCGGCGAGGGGGGTGCTTCTAACCACTGAGCCCGCGGCTAGCCACCCAACAAGGCGCCCCCACAGCAGCCCGGCCTTCTTTGAAGAGGCGGGGACACCAGAGCCCGACGACTGCAGCTGACGCTGTCTCCCTGCATCTTCCCGGGTAGTGAAGGCACCCACTGGGTGGACGGGCTCGACAGGCACCGGTGAGGGTCCGCTTCGGTGCAGCCCTGGCCCTGGGCTTCATTTGCAACATCCAGACAGTCTCATTTCCTTCGTTCCTTCGTTCTACAGGGATTTGTCCCACAGACCGAGTTCGAGGAGTTGGGGACGGAGGAGGGAACAAAGCACACCTAATGGTGCTTACCTCTTAGGAAGGGGGCGGTCTACCTATGCATCTCGTCTCTTGTCTAACAGCAGGCTCCTCTCCCTATCTGCCACATCAAGATCGAGAAGAGGAAGTTTCAGAGCCAGCGAGCTAGCGAGCGGAACCCCCTCGGGTCTGTCTGAGGGACAAGACCAGGCAAGGAGGTCGTGGCAGGGGCAGCAGCAGCAGGCCTGGGGCGGCTACCCTTCCTGAACTGGAATCAACCTCTCCCCAGCCGCGCCTTCACTCCGTCCCCGTACACGACTTCACTTCCTGTGTGTGTGCACGCACTCATCCCTTCAGCAAACACGCCCTCCATTCCTATCAAGTGCTCCGTGAGCTTTGGACCCCCTATTCTCTACAGAACTGTCAGCAGATAGGGCGATCGCAGAGGCGGGCACAAGTCCGTAGCTTCAGAGGGCCCTTCCCTAAGCGTAGGGTTAGAAGTCGCGGACTCTTTAAGCGGCACCCAATCTGGGCCCAGGCTCTGCCCTGAGGCAAAAGGAACCAGAAATCAACTGCCTCAGCTTGAGTCAAAGAGGAAACACTATAGCCAGGCTCACTTCCAAACTTTGTAATGTTAAAGCAACGCCTCACAGGAAAAGTGTAGAGAATTAATTGTTCATCACTTTCTAACCAAGGGCCTAAGTTACAATCAGCCCCTTCCATTAGCCTGTTGTTAAAATGATGTTACCAAACCCATTGCTGTTAGACTATTCAGATTCATCGTGACCTATATGAGAGAGGGGTTCCTGAGACTAACGCTTAATGGGAGCAGCAAGCCTTGTCGTCCTGTTGCTGGGGGCCGTCACATCGGTTCTGCCTTACCAGGACCCTCGCACTGTGGTCCTGTGCAGCCTCGCAGCTGTGTTGGAGTCCCTTAGGGCTGCAAACTGTGCCCTTCCATCGCATCCAGGGTCTTCCGCTTTCTCTCTAACACGATGGCCTGACCCAGGGGCTGGGCCCTCCTGATCACAAGGTCCAAATCTGTGGGGCAAAGTCTCACCATCTTCACTTCTGAGGAGTATTCTAGGTGTGCTTCTCCCAAGATAGATTTGGGGATTCCTCCACAGTAAGGTGAATGCGGTCACCAGCACTGTGATTCAGACTGCGTCCATTTTTCTTCAGCCTTCCAAGTCCACGTGCCTGAGAGTGCGCTGGCTACTGTGGCTGTGTCAGTGTCCCTGTGCGGCCACTCTCGGTACTTACACCATCTTAGACAGGAGGCAGCCGCGTGAGCTGGACAGGACACAGGTTTGAGGCTCAGAGTCTCAAACTTACGTCCTCTGGGCCTGAACTTTGCTAAAAACGATGGAGATTAAAATGCTTTAATTCATAGTTTAAACAAATGTTGTGGGGATGGAATAAACTGTGTCTTATAAATGTTTTCAACACGATGCCAGTCTCGTAACAAGGAATGGTCCAAGTTGTCTCCTCTTTTAAACTGCTCTATTTGTTGATCATGTCCTGCACACACTTGGAAGTGTTCAGAGACAGGGATGTTGCATCGGGGACAGAGACACACCTGACTCAGGCCAGGGTAGTTCCAGTCACCTCCGAAAACACGCATGGCGGACCCCTCAATACAGAAGGAAGACAGAAGAATCCGTGTGTTTGAAGCGTGGGGCCAGTGAAGAATATTGCCAAGTGTCAGGGACTGCTGGCAGACCAGACACCTCTGTCTGGGAAGACAGCCAGAACACCCCTTAGAGGCAAGGACAGCGAGACTCTGTCCCCGGACATGTGAGACACCAGTTGTGGGGGAAGAGATCACACTTGGTAAAATCGAGGGGCGGTGAAGAGGAGGAAGGCCCCCCGGGGAAGCCAGGCTCCAAGAAGGGACGGCACAGAAGACCCCGTGCTGCTTCTGGAAGAGGACCACCTGGGCGTAATGAAGCCACAGCTGCGGACCTCTGCGGGGAGGACTAAAAGGGGGGTTACCTCTGCCTCTCCATTCTGCTGGGTTCTGAGCGGTGGCTGCAGCGGTCTCGCCGTCTGGGTGCAGCGCGTTCCCGGGGACTGTCCTCCTAGGCCTGATGCGTCTGCTCTCTGGGCCGCCCGTCCAGGGTGCCTTCGGTCACTCAAGTGCATCGACTCTGCCAGTGTCCGCCTGCCACTGGCCTGGGGGGGACTGGGAGTGCCACGGCCCGAGTCCGCAAAGGGACATCCTTGCGTTGTGGCACGGCGAGGGGAAACAGCAAAGGCCACTTTCTTTCTGCTGGAGACTCAGCCCCCTTGTTGGCTACCTTCAAACACTGAGAAATTATCAGTCCTGCTTACAGGTCCACCTCCTCTCTATCTAGTACCTGCTCAGAACTCACAAGTCACTGGCTACCTGCAACTGGGTCAAAAGCACTCCTCAGTGAAAACCTTCAAAATCTATTGGAAAGGTGATTGAAAAATCCCAAAACACCCATCTTCCCGGTTTAAAGGTTACGTGGACCCCGGTGTCGTCAAGCCCACTACAATGCACAGCGCCCTCTTCATACAGCACAATGTCACACGGCCTGCGCCCGCAGCCTCCTCACAGCCACTGCGGTCAGAGCCTGGGGGGCGGGGGTGGGGAGGTGGGGGGGGGGGGAATCTGTCAACCCCTCCAAGCAGGGGTCCTTCCTCCTTCCTGTTGACCCTCCCACTTGACCAAGCAGGAAGACCTTCTCCAACGAACAGGCGCCTTCCGACTTGGGTTTGCTCATCCTGCGAGCGGTTCAGTGTTCTTCAACTCCGTGAGCCAAATGCTTAACTCCTCGGGCGTCGTCCGTGTTCGCTGTCCAGTTTCCACGTGGGATGCGTGGACGGCGAGTCCCGCCACCTGGTCGAGGCCACGTCAGCCGTCACTCTGACATCCGTGCTTCTTTACCACAGTCAAGCAGGCGGTCTTCTGCAGCAGTCGCTCAATGCCTATGTTGTCTGATTTCATGCTGCTTCCGTGGGTTGGCGATTACGGAGCCGAGGGCCATGAAGCCCTTGACACTATCCATCTTGTCGTCCCTTTCTAGTCTGGTTGTGAAGAAGTCCGGTTTTCTTCACGTCAAGGTGTAGGCCACGCGGAAGGCTGACCTGACAGCTCATAGGATTTTTTCACCCGTGATCCTCGTGACAGCTGAGGTTCCTTATACAGGCACACCAGGGCAGACTACTCACGCTTTTAGTGAGGCACACGCATGAAGAAGCCTCTCCTGTCCACTTAAAAACCCACTTATTTCAAAGAACTAAAGGCCCCCAGGAACCACAGTCAGCTCCAACCCGAGAATCAAGAATCAGAAACAAGAATCAGACGGCACCAGGCTACCATGAGTGATCACTCTGACCAACGCCACAAAAGAAAGCCCTGCTGAAAATGGGTTTAAAACAAAAAAGGTCGAACAAAATTCAAAGGTTAAAAAAATATATACCAACCTTACTGAACTGAAAGCACTAGAAGAACCCATGGCTACCTCCTTTCAGTCACTAAACAATGGCCATCGACAGTGTGCTCCCTGCTCCTTCCATTCGCAACTGGATGGTCTCTTTACGGACATCTTTCCGTGTAACTAAATACTGACAGATCCGCCTACCTACCCTGTCCTTCTTCATGGCTGTTTCATGTCTGATGTAAATGTACCACAATTTAACTCATTTTTCGAAAAAGTGCTCTGGGGAGTTTCCAATGGTTCCCTGTTACATATCCATAGACAGATACTTCCTTGCACACACCTTTTTATCCACATGTAGAATAAAGTTCCTGGAGGTGCTGGCAATTCAGCTGGACCTCCAAAAATGGCAGCTATGATCATTACTATCTCACTGGAAACACCCGAGGCGCTCGGGCAACTTTACAAACAACAGTGCCCAGTCTCATGCCCCCGGGCCAGTCATTAAATGGCTACAGTTCTAATGAATAAGGAAAAATACACGGGAACGAAGAGTCCCAACTCCGATTCCTGTAACCGCCCACCTCGCCCGCACTTCCTGCTCCTCACCTGTGACCAGCAGCAGGTGATGCTACAATGCCAAAGCGGAGGAAAACCACCATGATGTCACAGGTCATGATGCCTTTCCTTGGAGAGCTAATGTCACTCAATAAATACCAGCTTATTTTTAGCCTTCCTTCCCTGAGAATTTTATTTTTTTTCTATTTAAAATCATTTTATTGGAGGTTCAGACAACTCTTTTTTTTTGGGGGGGGGGGGGGGGGGGCATCACTGCTCTCCGGTGGTGGGAGTAGGAGGCCCAGCCCCACTGCTGGAATTGAACCTCCGTCCCAGTGGGCCGCAGTCCCGCGCACAACCACTGCGCCACCGGGGCTGAGCCCTCCGTTCACACATCCATTGTGTGGCAAATACATTTGTACATCTGTTGCCATTATCGTTCTCAAAACATCTGCTTTCTACTTAAGCCTTTGGTTTAAGCTCATTTCTCCCTCGCTTCCTGCTCCCCCCTCCTTCATGAACGCTTGATAATTTATCACCATGTTGTCATATCCTACACTGTCCGATGTCTCCCTTCACCCACTTCCCTGTTCGCCATCCTCCAGGAAGGAGATATGTCGATCCTTATCATCGGTTCCCCCTTTCTACCCCCACCTTCCCTCTACCCTCTCGGTATCGCCACTCTCACCACCGGTCCTGAAGGGTTCATCTGTCCTGGATTCCCCAAGTTCTCGGTTCCTATCTGTACCAGATTGTTTTGTACCAAAGAACGTTCTACTCCTGTAAACTAATACCATATCTCTGAGAGAGATCACTGATGGCTATCAACTGATGGAGAAATCGAGACAAATGCATTTCAATGCTGACAGGAAGGCAGGGGAGGCCAGTGAACCAGAGGGCAAATACCATTTCTGAGACACCTGAGTCTCTTGTAGGCATTCACTAAGTTCAAAGACCACCACTCTCGGGTCGTCACTCCCTGCCCAAGATTTAAAAACCACCCACTTCAAATACCATCTGTGGCATACCTTTCAGCTTCCCATCGAAGTCCGGGCTGGTGGCCACCTGGAGCCCTGGGTGCGGCAGGAGGAAGCAGTTGACACTGGAGAAGCAGGAGTGGATGTGGTTGCGAACATTCTGAATTTCCTCATGCTGGTGCTCCTTCACCTGCCAATAAAGACCGCCCATTTACCTGTGGCCATCTCTGTTTCCCCAGCAGGAGCCGCTCGTGGGGGACAAGGGGAAGCTCACGCAGCCCCGTCTGTGAGTCGACGCAGGACTGTGGAGCAGCAGAGGATGTGTACAACAGATCCCCTGCGGTGTGGCTCCTTCAGCAAACAGGTAGGAAAGGACTTGGTGACAATGGAATATTACACAATACGTAAGGAGGACGAGGGAGGTCTGTGGGAGGGAGGGAGGGAGGGTCTGACTGGTTAGCTACACTGACAAAAGGCTCGCTTGTGTTGGACGTTTGGGAACAGGCTGGGCCTGTTTCTATCCTTCCCCAAACAAATAAGACCTCTGAGTTTGGATAAACAAAAAGCTAAACTTAGGGGGCGACACTCCAAAGACACACACAGAACCTGGCAGGAAAGTGCGAAATGGCGGTGACACACCCAGAATTCTCTTCTACGATCCCTGTGCACTCATTATAGACCCAGGTGTTCGTGTGGGCGTTTAACTTGGCCATGAAGAAAGGGTTCACGCCACGCTTCCGTAAAGTGCTTTAAGTTGTGACAATTCTTGACAATCTGCTCTAAGTGCAGTCACTGAAGGCAGAGAAGAAAGAGGCTGCCTGCATCGGGGTGATTCCTCAGGGGTTCCCCGTCCCTCCGTACCTGCAGACGTTTATCCAAAAATGCCATTCCCCCCTGCAGCCCGTAGTTGTACTCGTATGGGAAACTCCAGTCTCGAACCAAAAACATGAGTGTCTGTGAAGAGGAGGAAAACACACATATGATAACTGCATGCAAAAAGGCACGTGTGCAAGACCACTAATGCTTGCGGTGCTGATGTGCATCAAGCCCTGGCTTCTTGGGTCGAAGGGAGCGTGGGGCTGCACCGAAGGATTTCTCCACTCCGCCATGTCACAGAAACCTTATCAACGGGAGGCCATGTGTCAGTCTGAGGTGAGGTCAACATAGGTGCATCTCCAATTTGGGTTGCCCCGGTCAACAGGGGCAGAAGGAAGAGATTTGAGGAGACGCTGTCCAGGAAGGCGGCAAGGGGAAACCAGGGGAAACGGTGAGAGAAGGGATGATGTCATCGTCAAGACAAGGAAATGGAACGCTGCTCAAATACTCAAAGCACCTCTCTCATCTCCCTGCAGGGACGGTGCACTCTCTTCCCCGAAACGGCGACCTCAGCCTGCAAAGGGCCAAGGAAGCACGTCGTGCTTTGCCAGCCGTCCGCTCTGACCAGCTCCAGGGCCTCGGGTGGGGCTCCAATAAAACCAGCGGGGCAGACCCCGACACCTCCAATTCTTTTCATGTCACTCATATAAAGCGTTTTTCTTCCTCTGAGTTTCTCTTAAAAAAAGGTTTTAAAATATGAGCACCTTTTCCAACTTACAAGTTTTGTAAGAGCAGGTGGAAGGCTTGGGGTGGGGGAGGGGGTGGGTAGCTCTGGCTTGGGGGCTGGAGATCTTTGCGTTGAAGCAGAGGTATAGATTATTTTCCAAATCAACTTCCTACCTGGAAAGGCTTCTGAGAAATCTCATCCATTGCCAGACGACCATATTCTGTGAAGAGCTTAAAAAAAAAAAAAAAAAAAGGCAGAAGTGTCAGGGTTTTTAAGACTGAACAGCTTAAAATATTCCTCTGACGCATTCTGCAGCAAAGCGTTTATAAACTAGCTCCTATTTCCATTGAGACTCAAAGTTCTGCAGCTGCACAAGTCCACAGCGGCCAGGTGTCTTGAAAACAGCCTTGCTTATTCCTGTCTCTCATACTCCCCATCCCAACCCCGAGCACGGGCAAACCAGACTCGGATTCCCCAGGCCCCGCTGTGGCCTAGAATCCTGCCTTCGCCTGCCACGTCTCCTGGACTCGGGCCCCCTCCCCCGACAACAGATGGTCCACAGCACCCCAGCAGGAACAGCTCTGCCACCTCATGACCAAGTCGGGTTCCACCAGAGCCCACATGCCGCGGCTCAGAATCCTCCCATGTCATTCCAGGGTGTGAGGCACGCAGGCACGGCCCCACTTGCTGCCATGCACCTTTGTTCTAGCTCCTACCTCTGGCCATGCTCACCCCCAAATGTCTACATGAACCCCTCGCCACCCCCCGTTAAGGTCTGCTACTCAAACAGCTCCTTCTCTGTGATGTCATCGCTGGCCACCTTTCTACAACAGTGACAGCTCGCCACACCGTTCGGCTGCCTGCTCCTGCTCACTCTCGCTCGGCCTCTCCCTCCCTCCCTCGCCCTTTTCTCCTGGGTACTGGGCCCCTATAGTGACTTCGGTTTACGTGCTCCTAAGCAGCGTCTGCCTGGCTTTTAATGGCCACGAGGGCGGGAATGTGGGTCTGCTCCCTGCACTACTGTGGCTCCAGCAGCAAGGAGGGATGGGTGGGGCCGTGCTGGTCACGTCACTCGACGTCACTCAAGGGGGCAGATCCCAAGGTTAGGGTCGTCGACCCAAGCACATTGCTCATATTTTTTTTTTTCATGAAACCTCACTGAAACACAGCAGAACGACGTTGAAAGGTTGTATGCACAGCAGAATGGGAAGTCGTACGACAGCAGGGAAGGGCTGTTCGAGACGCTCCGTGAGGAAGACGCACAGGCTACCTCTCCTGGTTTCTGACTTTCTTCTGTTCCAAGAAATCTGGGCGAGAGGGAGGCCAGTGCCGACATGGCAGCAGCAGCTCCCATGTCCTCAGAAAGGAGGACTCCTACCCAGAGGAGGACTGACGAGAGCCTGGTGGAAGCCTCTGGAGGGCACTGTTCCTAGGTGCTGCCAGGGTGGCCATGACTCAGGGTGCCGGACTCAGGGTGCCGGTGACGCTGCCCCTCCCTGTAGAGCAGGGTGGGAGCCCGCCCAGTCCTGCGCCTCGGTGACAGCCATTGCTGCCTGGGCCAACGGTGCCACCACTGCATTCACGGCGGCTTTGAGGGGCTTCCTCTTGCTTGCTGCCCTTCGACGTGACCCGCTTGCCATCCTTCTCCAGGGACCGGGCACCCACCCACCCAGGTTGTGCCCCGAGTCTGGAGAAGAGAGACAATGCAGTCCCCGAGCTTTCACCGGAAACGAGACCCACCCTCCTCTAGACACACAAGCCCAGGTCGGCTGAGGTCGGGAATCCGTCCCATCCCTCAAAATCCACACCCTGCCCTGTGACTGATCCCTCAGTGCCGCCGGGCTAAGAATGTAAAGATGAAGGTCTACAGACGCACTTACTGGGGCGTTGGAAAAGAGCGGGGCAAGAGCCGTGGCCGACCACCACTGCACAAGGCCCGCCCTGCCCTCTCCCCAAGGCTCCCAGGCACCTTTCAGGGGCCTCCTCTCACACAGGAGGGGCTTGAAAACATTCATGGGAAAATTCAGGGGTGTGTGACCTTCCAGTGTTCCACGGCCTTTGTTAACGCCCTTGTAGGAGCAGGAAATTACAGCAGACGCTGGAGAAAAGCCTGCAACGGGTGAGACACCAGCTCAGGTCCCTCGGGCGCCATCTGCAATCCCCTTGACTCCCTCTTCTTCCGACTGGAGCAGCTCCCAGACCTGCCCTGAACAGGTCCTCAGCCCCGCCTCCTCTACCCGGTCCCCTCCCGCCACCACTCCCTTGCTGTCTGCGTATCCGCACCTTGTCAGTCCTGGGTGGCAACTGCTACTGTCAGCTTCAGAGTCGACAGAGAACGAAGACAAGGCCCGGGTGAAGGTCTGTCTTAGGAGCTCTGGTGGTGTGGTGGCTACACGTTGGGCTGCTGAGCTCAAGGTCTTAAGTTCAAAACCACCTGGCCCACGCGCGGCCTTCTGCTCCTGTAGTCACAGTCTCCGGCACGCACGGCAGCAGTTCTGCCCTGTCCTACAGCAGCGTCTCTGGCCAGGCGGCATCGCCGCAATGGCAGCCAGTTCGGTTTGGGGTTTGGGAAGGTGTATTTACCATGAGAATCGGAAGACCCCTAAAGCTCCAGAGAGAAACCAACAAAACCAAACCCACACAAAGGATCAGGAATCAGGTGGGGAGAGCTCCAGCAGCCACCCGGGAGCTGCCGGTCCAGGAGCCCCTGCCTTCCCAAGTCCAAGAGCATCTCCAGCCCGAGTCCTCAGAGGAGAGCAAAACCTCCTCACACTCGCAAGACCGCCACAGAGTGACTTCAGGAAACTGCTGGAAGAAGGAGTGAAAGGGAGAGCCTTAGGACGAAATGTCTCCCGGGGGCAGGAGGGCAAGCTCGGGCTCTGCTGTCCTCAACTGCAGCGCACGAAGTACGGATATTTGCTACCCAAACCCAACTCCACTGCCTTTGAGAGGCCCTCCCCCAGGGTTTCCAGGGCGTGGGAAGTCTCACCTTCTCCCGCAGAGCGGCGAGTGGGTCTGAACTGGCAGACCCTAAAAGGTGGCCTGGGGGTGCAGCAATTAGGCAACCAGCTGCTCACCAAAAGGTGGGCAGTTTACAGCCCCAGCCGACCCAGCTGTCGCCTTCATAAAAATGGAACATCTTTTTCTTGTTTGGTTTGTTTTGTTTTCTTTTGGGAGGGGGCATCACTGCCCTCTGGTGGTGGGAGTAGGAGACCCAGTCCTTGCTCCTGTGGAGCCGCTGCTGGAATTGAACCTCCATCCCAGTGGGCCGCAGTCTCGTGCACAACCACGAAGCCCCCAAAATGGAACATCTTGGAATACCTACGGAGGAGGTCTGGTCTGTTCCCGAGGGGTACGAGGGGTCAGAGTCAACTTAATGGCCATGGGCTTTAGGGGTTTAGTGCCATTAAGCGCCCACAGTTAGACACAATCTTCTTCTTTTAATGGAGCGTAATTATGAACTAAATCCAGACTGGTGGTGCAAAGTGCCATCGAGGCAGCTCTGAGCAACAGAGCGAGACCCAGTTCTGCAGCACCCTTCCCTGGACGACATCCCTGTGCCGATCACTGCGTCAGTCCATCTAATTGAGGGGCTCTTCCTCCTTTTCTGCCCATTTTCTGATTTACCAAGCACGGCGTGTCCTTCTCCGGGAACAGGTCCTCTCCTGGCCAGACGACACCTCACCACCCTCGCTTCTCGGCAGCATTCTGGCTGCCCTTCTGCCAGGGAAGAGTTGCTTGTTCTTCTGGCAGGCCATGGTACGGTCAGTATTCTCTGCCAACATTCATTTTTCTCCCGTCTTCCAGACTCCACGTCCAGTTTCTCTCAAGTGCACATAATGGGGGCGAAGATCCCGCGGCTTGGGTCAGGCGCGTGTTTGTCCTCAAAGTGACATCTTTGCTCTTTAAGACTTGAAAAAGCTCTGAAGCAGTGGAGCTGCCTCACGCACTAACAAGGCAATATGCGTTCCTGAGGGCCCGCGGCAGAGGAGAGCGGAATCAGAGGTGCATGCCAGGAATTGCATCCGAGTGCACAATACCCATGGGAGAAACAGGGAAGACTCGTGACTGTTCTGGAGAACAGAAGACACTGAATACTAACAGTGGGACTAGCCTTTGTAAGCACCTACTATGTGCCAGATACATGCTTCCAGGTACTTCACAAACAACTGGCTTGATCTCACCTGGGTTTATTGAAAACGCTTCTTCATAAGCCAGCCCACCAAGTGCCTTCTTGCCCCCTCCCCCACTGTCTGCTCTGAGCACGGCCTGCGGGTCTTATCCATCCCTCTTCCACACAAAGCCCTTCCCTCTCGGTTCACCCAAGGGAAATGCCCAAGGCCCCCTATGGCCATCAGGCTGCAACATGATCTGCAAGCACTGCTGGAGCTCCTCCCTCAGCCTCCTCCCCATCATACCCTCCAAATGCTCCCTCCCCCCAGGTCTCTTGCAGCTTCTTGAACCTGCTGGGTACACTGCCCCTCGGGATCTTTATCCCACCCCTCCTTCTCCGATCACACTTTCTCCCCAAATATATTTGCAGGACTTATTCATCTGGCTCAAATCAATAAGGTGTCTGCTGCCCACGCCAGCTTCGAGCTAACAACAGATAACACTGCGCTACAGACTCCAGGGAACCAAACGCCTTCCTCCACCTTTCAATATTTTATTAAAAATTACTCGGGGGCAAAAGCAAAAGACAAGCAAAGACTCAGAGAAGAACTGAGTCTACAACAGTCCAGCACAACCACAGTCTCAGACACCCTGAGACCAGAACTAGAGGGTGCTGGCTACCACCAACCATTCTCAATGGGGTCACAATAGAGACATTCTGATAGGATGGGAGAGAAATGTAGAACACAACTTAATTTTTTTTTTTTTAAGACCAGACTTAATTGTCCTGCTGGGACTAGAGGACTCCTTCAAACCTCCTGGGATGTTTTAACTAAGTGAGAGACTGGTATGTAAAATAAAAATGATGACCCATGAGCACTGGCCTTCCTTAACAAAGCATTGATGAGACCAAATAAAACCGTGATGAAAGGGTTCTGGGGCCGGGCATTAGATTACTGGGACAACCAGAAAAGAAATAGTAACACCAATATTTAATGAAAAACGTGGTAATCGGGCTGAGCCCCGGTGGCGTAGTGGTTGTGCGTGGGACTGTGGCCCACTGGGACAGAGGTTCAATTCCAGCAGTGGGGCTGGGCCTCCTCCTCCCACCACCACCGGAGAGCAGTGATGCAAAAAAAAAAAAAAAAAAAAAGGAAAAATGTAATAATCAATGTCACTTTAACAATTTGTTAGAAATTATTAAATGAGGACCTAATTCGACAGGCTATACAGAAAACACATTAGAGTTATTATTTTTTTAAAAGCGCCTACTGATCCTGAAATTATCTTCAGTCACAACACTTTCCAATGACCTATGACAATGCTCCAAACGTGATCAAAAATTATACCTGTAGCTGTTGAAGATCATCTTCCTGAATGTTCTGGGACAAATTATAGATCTGAAAAACAGAAATCCAGCTTGGTGAACTGCTGCTCTGGCTTATTTCAAGAAAATCGCAAAGCAGTAGAAAGTTCTCCACACTTAAAGGTTCACACAGAACAATAGGAGAACCTGTCTAACCATAACAGTATCTGAGTTTAGAAAAGTAGACAGGTAACCCTGAAATCATACAATCCCTCCTTTGAAGCTTTAAATTCTTACCAAATCTATAAGAGGCAGTCATACACCTCCCTTTCCCACCTCTCAGGCTTCTCAACCTTTCACAGAGGTCGCCTGATTCATCACAGTAGCAAAATGACCGTGATGAAATAGCAATGAAAATAATGTTATGGTTGGGGGTTACCACCACATGAGGCGCTGTATGAAAGGGTCGTGCCTTAGGAAGGTGGAGAACCATGGAACAAGAGTGGGGAAAGTGGTGCTGCTCTCCTGGCATTTGACGTGTTGAACTTTCACCCACAGTCTAACGAACACTCCTGGATTCCATCAAAGTGAGTCTGACAGCAGAACAGGAGGGGAAAGAAGGGTTCTCCCCTTACTGGGTTTCCCCGTGACATGGCTTTACCTGAACAGAACTAGTCATGGTGCTCAGAGCGAAGATGGTGGCACAGTCTTTCACAGTGGACTGGCTGTCAAAGGCCCCCTGGGTATCCATCAGAATGACCGCAACCTGGAAAGAAAGCCAACGAGAGGTGTTAGAGAAGGAAGAGGGGAAAGTATCTGTAATATTCAAACAAGCTGCACCCCCCTGCTTCAAGGTTCTTTAGGGAAAGTCCAATGACACACTCCTGCACTCCGCTTTAACTGCAGCCTTATCGAATGGTGGTTCTGGTGGGCTAACTGCAAGGTCCACAGTTCAAAACCACCAGCCACTCCAGCTACTCTACAAAGAAGAGTTGAAGCCTCAGAAACTCACAAGGGAAGTTCCGCTGTCCTGCAGGGTCACTGTGAGTCATAATCGATTCGAGGGCAGTGAGTTTGCTTTGGTTTTGGTGTTTTGTTTCTTTAATCATTTTATTGGGGGCTCATATAGCTCTGACAATATATTTATTCACACATATTTTCTGTCAGTATTTACATCTTTTGGGGGGGGGGCTCATACAGCTCTTACCACAATCCATCCCTCCCATCCACTGTGTCAAGTACATTTGTTCATTTGTTGCCATCATCATTCTCAAAATGTATGCTGTCCACTTGAGCCCTGGGTTTGCTCAGCTCCTCATTTTTTCCCCTCCCTTGGTTCTGGCCTTCTGCTTTGACTAAAGACTCTACTGGAGAAGCCTCAGCTCTGACGTGGTGCGCGCTGGTATGACTTCCTTATGGAAAGAAGGAAACATTCCCCCACCAGGAAAAACAACTAAATGCAGAAGTCATTCAGCCAGCCGGACAGTCAGGTTCATATTTTTTGTTGAAAAAGAAATTTAGGGCTGAGCCCCAGTGGCGTAGTGGTTATGCGCGAGACTGCGGCCCACTGGGACGGAGGTTCAATTCCAGCAGTGAGGCTGGGCCTCCTACTCCCACCACCGGAGAGCAGTGATGCCCCCCACCTCCCCCCCCCCCGCCAAAAAAAGAAAGAAATTTAAAACACTGTGGCAATCAAGTACTTGGTGTCGATTTCATGATTGGGAGTGTAGGGGTGGAGTCTAACCTGTCAATCTGGAGATAGTCTATGAGACCTTCGTGTGGGCATGGCTTTCTCTGAGAATTCCGGGAAATCTCACAGTTTTTAACAATTGGAGGTGAGAGACTTGACTCAGTCTCCTGAAGACAGTCTACCAACAAGACAATACGTCAGTATGCAATAGACCCTGAGTCCTGGAGATTGGAGGAGCTTGAGGAGAAGCCACATGGGCTTACCCTGATGGAACCAAAGCTTTAGGGCCTGAGAAGCCACATGGAGACTCCTACCAGCACTGAGATGCTTGGGAGGCCACAGGGAGACCCCTACCAGTGCTGAGATGCTTCTACCGCCACTGGATACTGCTGATGGACCCTGAACCCTGGAAACAAGGAACCATGGGGAGACCCCTGCCAGCACCGGGATGCTTCTACTGCCGCTGGACACACAAGACTCTGCACCCACTGGCCTGTGATTGTCCTGGTGTCATTGTACGTGCTTCATGAATCGGAAGGAGACTTCATAGACTAGTATCGGACATATGGAACAATATCGGATTTATGACCTTAGTCTGGACTGGACTGAGATGCCTTGTCAATGTTCCATTCCTCCTCTCTATAAACCTCTCCCTTATATCCATATGCGTGCTTATGAATTTGTTTCTCTAGTCTACCCAGACTAACACAAATACCCACACTTAAACCACTGTATGATGAAGATATTGTTACATTCGATGAGCAACCAAGAATAATCATAGCTGGGAAGTCTGGACATCACATGCAAAGAACGACACTGGGCTCTTCTCACGCCATACACAAAAACTAACTCAAAGAACATCAAAGATAAATGTAAAAGCCAGAACTATGACGTAGTCACACGGCACGAGGCAGGGCGAGTCAGGTGCAGGGGGCAAGAGAAGCATGCTGTTTTTGCCAAAAAACTGAGGCACTGAGATGGCTGTGTGGGCAGGTGCATTGTCTGGTGGTGAAACAAGTCCCCAGTCTGCCACAAATTCGTCGCCAGACTGCTACACAATCTTTTCAGAGCCTCTAATTAGAAAGCTTGAATTAACAGTCTGACCTGGTGGAACAAGCTTCAAATGCACTATCCCCTCACATCAAAAAAACAAATGACCATCAGTTTTTTTAGTAGCCCCTCATAGAATGGTAGAAAAGATTTATAAAGAATATAACTACTGGGCTGAGCCCCGGTGGCGTAGTGGTTGTGCGCGGGACTGCGGCCCACTGGGACAGAGGTTCAATTCCAGCAGTGGGGCTGGGCCTCCTACTCCCACCACCAGAGGGCAGTGATGCCCCCCCCCAAAAAAAAAAGAAAAAAAAGGACTGTAACTACTGCAGCCCACTGGGATGGAGGTTCGATTCCAGCTCCACAGAGCAAAGGCTGGGCCTCCTACTCACACCACCTGAGGGCAGGGATGCCAAAAAAAAAAAAAATTCTAAGACCTGAAATGCATAAAGATCTCTTACAATAAAAGGGAAAAATGCACACAAGTGATTTGGATGCCTACAAAGAACTTCTGCAAATATACACAGATAGAAAGATTTTAAAATGTTATACACAGAGATGGTCAAAATCATGAGTCATTTAGAAGCAAACCCATTGCCGTTGAGTGAATTCTGACTTACAGCAACCCTTATAGAGGATTTCTGAGGCTGCAAATCTTAACAGTGAAGACAGCCTCATCCTTCTCTGGCTGCTGGGTTTGAATGCCCAACCTGACAGCGATTCAACACCTGAGCCCTTGTTATGAGGAGAACATCACTCGGCCCACGATGCAGCATCGTTCCAAAGACCTTAGGATGGACACAGCAAGGCCAGCGTCCATCAGCAGAGCACTGTCCACAAAGATAACTTTGCTGGGTGGCCATGGGGTCTCCGAAGGACATGCGCGGCCGCGTAAAGTCCGGCTGTGTGCTCACTGTCCAGATGGAGGAGAGTGGGCCAATCACAGGCATACGGGAACAGTCGGTTCAACAGACTGAGCATCAGTCTGCATGACCCCAGACCAGAACTAGATGGTGCCTGACGACCTCTACCAAGAGATTGGAAAGGGATTCCACTTAGTGGTCTTGGTTAGAAGGAATAGTATGGTACAAGGCTGAAAATCATTTAAAAAAAAAAAATAGGTTTTTTTGGTGTTTTTTAAAAATTTTAATAAATCATTTTATTGAGGGGCTCATACAAGTCCTATCACAATCCATCCATTGATCCTTTATATCAAGCACATTTGTTGTTATCATCATTTTCAAAGCCTTTTCTTTGTACTTGAGTCCTTGGTATCAGTTCCTCATTTCTCCCTTCCCCTCATGAACCCTTGATAATTATTATTTTTTCATGTCATACACTAACTGACCTCTTCCTTTACCCACTTTTCTGTTGTCCAATCCTCTAGGAGGAGATTATAGGGAGATTATTGTGATGGCTTCCCCCTTCCTCCCCCCACCTTCCCTTTACCCTCCTGGTAAGACTATTCTCTATATTGGTTCTGAAGGGTGAGACTAGGTTTAATGCTTAATAGAAACTAGTAGCAGCCCTCAGTTACCCTCTAGGTCTGGAAATAAACCACCCTGAAAGCTCAATTTTCAACCTTGCAAAATAGGAGCAAATGATGGAGCAAGTGCCCTTCTTAGAACTGTCAACTGTGTGAGACCAGCGGGGTAGCCAAGGAGAAAGTTCAGAAGGGTTAGCAGAGAAGACAGAGGGGAATAATAATCATTTATAAATTATCAAGGGCTCATAAGGGAGCGAGGGAGAGGAGGGGAAAAATGAGCTGATACCAAGGGCTCCCATACAAAGAAAATGTTTTGAAAACGATGGCAACAAATGTACAAATGTGCTTGAAACAATGGATGGATGGATGGATGGATGATGGTAAGAGTTGTATGAGCCCCCAATAAAATGATTTACAAAAAAAAAAAAAACACTTAAAAAATGAAAAAATAAGACAGGAGGTATGAGTGAGGCTATAGTGCAGGGAGTGCAATTGATAATGTGAAAGAAAATGCATATGAACTGCTAAATTCAACACTGACTTGTTCGATAAAACTTCCAACCCGTTCACATAGGAGCTATTATTTTAAAAGCAAGTACTGGGGGTGTGGTCTTTTCTAGAAGAGAGATGGTGAGCACTTCTTTCCTCTCCGGTCCTTCCCTTCATCCCTACCAAGACTCTGTCTGCCTCCAGGGCGCTGACCCTGGGAGCCAACCTGTGACTTGGCACTGCCCTGCCAGGCTCCCAACAACCTTGGCTCCCTGAGAGTACCCCCACCCGCCTGTGATCTCCCCTTTCTGTGCCATCAGCCTTCAACCATGGGAGTTTGATGGGGACCCCAGCAAGCAGAAGACCCGTGGGCTTGGGGCAGATGGGGCTAGGATGCCTTCCTCACATAAAGTTAACCTCCTGATATAAAGTTCTTTCCTGTGCATCTAAGTGTCCCTGGTTTTGTTTCTCCAAACAACCCAGCCTAACACGTGGGCTCACAAAATAAAGAGGACAGTTATTATAAGCGAACAGGTAAATATATGACTGTTTGTTATTAATTAAATGTCTTCAAAGATCTCAGTTTGAACAAAACAGAAACCAATGTTATTAAAGTGTGGGGCAAAAAAAAAGTATAAACATTGGTAGGTGAAAAATGGAATGTTGGGCTGAGCCCCGGTGGCGTAGTGGTTGTGCGCAGGACTGCGGCCCACTGGGATGGAGGTTCAATTCCCGCTCAAAGGAGCAAAGGCTGAGCCTCCTAGTCCCACCACCAGGGCAGTGATGCCTAAAAAAAAAAATTTTTTTTTAAAAATGGAATGTTAACAAAAAAGTAAATAAATAGAAAAATGAAATGTCAATCATATCTCAATAAAGATATTAAAAAGTTAAAAATTGGACAGAACTACATTTAGGGATCCTTCCCATGAAAATTTCCAGTCTTTTTTCTCTTTTAATTCCCAATCTTTTATTAAGTACAACTTCTTATTCCACAAAATTCTAATTTTTTTTTAAGTGTCAACATTCCTATTTTACTAGGGTTTTCAACACATCTTTGTGATAAAATTTCACCAAAAGAGAAAGAAGCCTAAAAGAATTTAAAGGCCACAAATTCACATGGAAAGCTGAGAAGATGGGCAGACAGCAGTCAAGAGCTGGGCGCCAGCCCTCCCAAATAGCTTCTGGGTCTCTCGGGTGGCAGGATGTTCGGGGGGAAGCTGAGGATAACCCCTACAAGGGGGGGAAACCTTAATCCCCATGAAGAAGCAGCATCGGTCACAGGGACCAGCATGGACAGCAGCGATCCTGGCAAAGGCAGAGAGGGTTAGCAAAGGATGCATGAAACAGACAACGCCCAGGGAGTCCCTGGGAAGAGCGCTGTTCTCACGTCACAAAACAAAACAAACAAAAACTACATGCACCACTGGACAGAAAACAAAACCCAGATTCACCACTCAGAAAATCAACTTCCTCTCTCAGCTTTCACTCCCAGTACGCTCCTCTTTCTTCTGAGCTAAGAGTCAACCTGCTGCAGCAGGAGCCTACAGGGAGAGAAGGCAAGAGCAAGAGAAGCAAACCCAGAAGCCGGGGCAGGCGCTCAGAAACGAGCAGCGCAGACGGCCGACAGGGCAGTTTGTAGGAGGGGGTGCGAGCCAAAGGAAGGGGTTGTGTCTGTGTGAAACCCACCCCCCATCAGGTGCGTTCCAATTCAGTAACCTGACAGGACAGAAGAGGACTGCTCCTTTGGGGTCCTGGGACCCTATCTTTTCAGGAACAAACAGCCTCCTCTTTGTCCCATGGAATGGCTGTTTGGCCTTGTGGTTAGCAGCGCAACACGGAAGACATTTCACTGCCAGTGCGCCCGTGAGGAACCACTGTACCTCTGTCCTCTCCTCTGCTTTAGGAGACACCTGACTTGGCCCCCTCGACTCTTGTCGAGGAGTTTGGGGCGACACGGAAGCACCGAAGCCCTGCAACTGCAGGTTCCTGGGGCTGGAGGCTATGAGGCCAAAATGCCCTCCTGACAGCTGTGGAAACAAACGAATGCCTGCTCAAATCAGAGGTTTCCTGGTGCCCTTTCCCTGTTCAGTGTCCTGCAATATAGCAGGCAGGTCTTCACCACCCAGACAGGTGGGAGGAGATAAGAGAACAGAATTAACATCTAAAACACAAAGTTGAAAACAATGGTCACTGTCAAGAGGACACAGAGTAGCAATATATGATTCATCCTTGAGTATAAGCCAACCCAAATATTCAGAGACACCTATTTTAGCATCAAAGCTGCATTAAAAATGTAGTGATGGGGCTGAGTCCCCGTGGCATAGTGGTTGAGGGCGGGACTGCGGCCCACGGGCTTGGCGGTTCAAATCCAGGAGCAAGGCTGGGTAGCTCCCACAACCACCAGTGGGTGGTGATGCCCCCCCCACCCAAAAAAAAAAAAATGTAGTGATGCCCACAAAGACAAAAATAAAAAATGTGCTGGGAGGTGGCGTCGAGGTTGTGTAAAGGACTGGGGCCCACTAGCTTGGCAATTCAAATCCAGCAGCAGCTCTCCAGGAGCAAGGCTGGGCCTCCCACTCCCACCAGAGGGCAGTGATGTCCAAAAAACAACAAACAAAAAAAATGTGCTGGGAAACTCGAGTATATGCAGTGTATATATATTTTTAGTATTGGTAAAAAGCTGTATGGTATAATTTGACCATTTAAACTATATTCATGTAGTTTTATAAACCGTGCACTTCAACCACTTTTTTTTTCTTTTTTTTTTTTGTGGGCATCACTGCCTCTGGTGGTCGTGGGCGCTACCCAGCGCTGCCCCTGAGCGCCACCACTGGATTTGAACCACCAAGCCCGCAGGCTGCAGTCCTGCACTCAACCACTTACGCTACCAGGGCTCAGCCTGCACTTCAACCACTTTTGCAAAAATGGAGTGACTGCAGCCAATGCACACAGAGGATCGTATCACCAGCCCCACTATGAGATCCGGCTATGCTTGCTTACCCAAGGTACTTTGGGGTCAACAATGGAGAAACAGGGTCAGGATCATACCCTTCTGACACAACCACACCATGGCAAAACACTAAGGGTGTGCAACAGAGCATGGAGTTCCTGAGGGGGTGCCAAGGATATACTTTGGGGCCAGGGTGTGGCACCCCATCCAATTCAACCAGGGGACACTCCTGGAGGTCAATGAACACACCTTGAACTATTTACAAGTTTTTATATTATTTTTTCATTTTTTTTAACATATATATTGGATATTGGGGCTTTTTTGTTATCATGGTTTTATTTTCTTTGGTGACTTCATCTTAGGATGCCTTTTTTGTACATAGTTATATCTGCAGGTCTATCTAGATAAAATAGGTTGGGTGAACAGTCTGGAGGTGAAAATGACGGGACTGATGGTTGCGGGGGTGGGGGTATGGGAGATGAGGAGGAGGAAAGGAGGTAGTGTTGACTGTCCCAGGGATAAGGGAACAACAATTTCAAAATCAGTGATGTTGTAGATCATGTGCATAAGCAAAGGTGGTGAAGAAATCTGATGGTGCCCCCCTATCAAAACATGTAGTATCAAAAAAAAAAAAAAAAACATGTATCTGGGGTCTTATAGGCTTGAAAGTAAACAAGCAGCCATCTAGCTCAGAAGCAACAAAGCCCACATGGACGAAGCACACCAGCTTGTGGGGCCATAAAGTGTCAAAGGGATCAATTATCAAGCTTCAAGAACTAAAAATTATATCATTATAAATGAGGGGGAACCAAAGCCCATCAATAGGTGAAGCAACATCCCCTTACAGAGGGATTGCAGGGAGGTTACAAGCCAGCCAAGGTACAGTGTAGTAACAATGAAATATGCAACTTTCCTCTAGTTGCTTTCTCCCACCCACTATTATGATCCCAATTCTACCTGACAAATCCAGCAAGACCAGGGGATGTACAGTGGAGTCTGAAACATGGGGAATTTAGGATAGATGGTCCCTTCAGAACCAGTGGGGGGAGTGGTGACACTGGGAGGGTGGAACGAGGATGGAATAGAAAGGGGGAACCTATTTCAGGGACCTACATATAACCTCCTCTCTGGGATACAGACAACAGGGACAGTGTACATACAATATGAAAAATAACAATTTGTAAATTATTAAGGGTTCATGGGGGAGAGGGAGTGGGGAGAGAGGGGAGATATGAGGAGCTGGTAGGGGCATAAGTGGAGGGAGGATGTTTTGAGAGTGATGATGGCAACAAGTAGACAAATGTGGTCTGCATACAATTGGTGTAGGTTTTTTTTTTTTTAATGGTGGTTTTTTTTTTGTTTGTTTTATTGTTTTTGGGCATCACTGCTCTCCGGTATTGGGAGCAGGAGGCCCAGCCCCACTGCTGAAATTGAACCTCCGTCCCAGTGGGTCGCAGTCCCGTGCACAACCACTACGCCACCGGGGCTCAGCCCTACAATTGGTGTATGTATTGATCGTGATGGGAGTTGTCTGAACCACCAATAAAATGATTTATAAAAAGAAAAAAAGGGTTGAGCCCTGGTGACGTAGTGGTTGAGTGCGAAACTGCGGCCCACTGGCTTGGCAGTTCAAATCCAGCAGCAGCTCTCAAGGAGCAAGGCTGGGCCTCCCACTCCCACCAGAGGGCAGTGATGCCCACCCCCCCTAAGAAAAAAAAAGGACTGTATTGTGTTAGTCTTTCAATTAAATTATGTTAGCACAGGACACACAAGGATTCTCGAATTTGCTCCTCTGCATTGATTCGTCCTTTCTCTTCCTTACCTTCTTCCCACCTGGCTTCTCCACGGTGAAAACTTCACTCCAGATCTGAATCCCTGTGGTTTCTGGGTCGGAGCCTCCCCGCCATGAAAATCCTGTTAATGGTTCTTCCAAGTCCCCCAACCAGGAGGAACGGCTACCTTCTTTCTGCAAGAGAACAAGACCTTCCATTTACCTGCCCAGGCTAAGCCAGGGGCTTGTTTCCTGCTTCTCTAGGCATTCAGCGCGTGAGCAGCTGGGAACAGGAAGAGGGCATGTGGACCACCTCTCGGTGCTCCGGGAGGCAGGCTGATGGAGAGCTGGAGATGAATCCCCCTCACAGTCTCCTTAGTAAAAGTTGTCCTCCACAATGACTCCTGACAACCTCATCCCTCAATGCCAATCCTAAACTGCTTCTCCCAAGGTCCCGGTGGCTTACTATAACCTTGAAGGTTGTCTGCCATGGAGGGCAATCCGACCTTATGGTCTACCCCACCCCTTTCTGATAAGGATCTTAGATCGGCTACACACACACAAACATTCAAGAAGAGCTCAGGGACACCTAAGGTCAAGCCAGCTCAGGGATGGTCAAGATGAAGCTGCTGTCTTCATGTGTATGTGCCTTCTCGTCATGTGTATTCCCCTACCTCCAGCACAGCCCATTCCTGTGACATGTACGCTTTTAGCATATCTCCTTCCTGTGATGTATGTGTATGGCGTGGCTTCCTAGCCCACTACTATCTAAAGCCTCTGGAGAATAAATTAGCTCTCTCTCTAGTTCCAGACTCTCTGGAAGAGGTGAGCCCTTGTATGCTTGGTCTGATGTTTCTTTGATTTACCCTTCAATTACACAACTGCCCCTTAGCACCCCACTCAGTTGCGGAGGCTGAAAAGAAGGTCTCGTTTCATGAAATCAATCACTCCAACCTTACCTGGAAATACAAGTACCGCAGCATAAAGTCCAGAAAGAAGGACTTGCCCTTTCGGAAGGCCCCGGCCACTGACAGCACCACCACATCAAGGTCTCGGATGTGGTCCTGCAACAGGACACTGGCCAAGGCTTTCTCTTCTAGTTCAAAGGAATGCTGCTCTTTGTGGACACACACGATCTGCACAGGGCCTGGCTTTTTGCACTCCATGGCATCACCTACATTCGGAGATAGGAATCTGTTTCAGAAATCATGGACACACAGAAAAATGACAGCATAAGTTCACATCAATCATTAGTCACACACAATGGAAGTGGAGCAAAATGCACCCGTCTAGGAAAAAGGTGGCAGATTCGATATGCTGTCTAGAAGAGACTCCCCTAGAAACAAAGGCAAAAATAAACTTAAAGTCAACGGGCAGAAGGCCTTAGTTACCAGGCAGTTCCCCAAAGAAGGCACTTAGGTGGCCAACGAACATGTGAAGCCACGCACGAGGCTGTCGGCCACCTGAGAGAGGCAGAGCTCCACCTGGTCGGATCACCTAGCGCCCGCCCTGTAGCAATGCTGAAAAATAAACGGGAAACAACACGTGGTGGAGTGTGGACAGGGCTATGAGCACCTCCTACACGCCGGTGAACTCTAACAGTGCAACCACTGTGAAGTGCAGTGCTGCCTCAAAAATGGAGGTGGAAATAGCATACGGTGCAGCAACCCCTCCACCTGGTACACGTGCTGGACACACAAGAGCCGGGGCACGAACAGATGCGTGCGCGCTCACGGTCACCGCGGCACTGTGCACAACAGAGATGAAAACCCACCAGTGGAAGAAGGGACAAATACACTTGGGGACACAGACACAATGAAATACTAGGGCCACGATAAAGAATAGCAACAAGTCTATCAAAGACCTCAAGACATGGATAAACCTAGAAAGGACATTTGGCTGAAATTCATCAGTCTAAGAAAGGCAAACACTGTATGATGAGACCACATCATACAAAGATCAAGCCGGGTTTTTATACTAGAAGATTTTGATGCAATTGCACCCAGGGCAGGGGAAGGAGGAAGAGAAAAGGGAAGGCACAAATTAGATTCTTTGCAGAAAAACTTTCCCAGCACCCTCTGGCAATGACAATCTTTTAAACTGTAGTCCATCGTCCAGGATGAAGTGTAGGTATCTGCTTTTGCAAGCCCCCTGGGTCATTCTAGTACACACACACACACACACACACACATACACACCAAGGGTGGCAGCACCCACTTTGGGAACCATTGAGCTAGAAGACACAAGGCAGATGTTAGTATAGGTGAAGGGGAAGCCAACATCCAGCATGATAAAAATATAATTTTTTAAAAATCCAATGAGACCAGGACAGATGAACCGCTCAGGAGCAGTAGTGAGTGAAGATACCGGAAGGGTGGAGGGAGGGGAAGGAGGGGAGAGAGGGAGCAGACTACAAGGGTCTATACAAAGCCTCCTACCTGGCAGACAGACTGTGGAAGAGCGGGCGTGGGGAGACGTCAGGCAGCGTAAGATATGACAAAGTAATCATTTATAAAATACCAAGGGTTGGTGGGGGCGGGGGAGCAGAGTGGGAGGAGAAGGGATGAGAAACTGATGTCAAAGGCTCAGGTGGAAGGGCAAACGGTGTGAGAAGGATGGGGTAAGCGGGCATGCGAAGGTGCTTGGCACAATATATGTATGGACTGTGATAAGCGATGTATGAGCCCCAATAAAAGGATTTAATAAAAAATAATTCAGTGAGAGATGAGAAGAAAGTAACAGGAACCGGGGAAGACATTGGGAGGCTTGATGAGTTGCTGTGTGTAAACCTGATGATCAGCTCTGCAAACCTTCACCAGATACCAATAAAGTTTTCTAACTTTTAAACCAAGGGATAGGATATATGTGTGTGCATATATATATATATATATATATATATCAAGCTTATGGTAACCAAAAAATAAAATAAAGAGTGGCAATATTAATTTTTGATCAAATAGACTTCCAGGCCAAAACCTGTATAAGGGCCAGAAAGGGCAATGTGTAATGATGAAGGGTCAATCCAACAAGCAGAGTAAGGGCAGAGCATCTGTGCACCCCACGGCAGAGCTCCAGAATACACGAAGCAACACGGAACTGAGCTGGAGAGAGAAATCGACAACTCCACAGCAGCAGCTGACTTTAACACACCACTTTAGAGGGTGAACGGTGCAATACAAAAGAAACTCAACAAACATACCATCTACCAGAAGACCTTCATGTCCCTGCTGGGAAGGAGGAAGCTGGGGGAGGACACAGATTGAAGAATACGATTCAGCTGTGAGGGACTGCCGACAGTAACTGCCATCCTGTTCAGTATAAAAGCAGCCATCTCAGAAACAGTGAGGGAGGGGAAGGGCAGATGCCTGCAGTACGGTGCATCCTTTGGCCCCTAAGATCCAAGATTTAGGAGACAGCTGTGACACCAGAGGGGCAGCGACCGCACAATCAGGAGTCAGAGAATGACACACACACACACAGAGTGGTGGACTTCCCAGATCAGAGGACAGAGGAAAGCTGAGTGCTTCTGAGCAGGAGCCTTGGCTTGGTGGGCTGGTGACAGTGGGGTGCCTCTGGGCACCTGACTGGTGGAGCTGGGTTTGCTGGCTCAAAGAGCTGGCACTGAATGTCTTTGAACTGAGGCTCCTATCAGAATGGCTTGTCCTGTGGCCATTTATCATCTGCCTCTAAGAACTTTGTATCACTGCCCCAACGAGTCAGAGGCCAGGCTAACAGAGTTGCCTGTGAGTGTGGCAAAGAAGGCCACGCCTGTCTTAACTGAGTAACTACCTCCTGAGCATTTCTCACCTGAAATGTCCCCTGTCATCTTCCTTGGTAAACCCCTTAATGGTGAACGTCCTCTGTGAGCTCTGTGTGGCTGGGGTCAGGAGAGTGAAAAGCGGTCGAGAGGAGGAGCATCTGACCTCTGCCTTGTGGAAATGAGCCTGGGATCCAGAGTTAGTCACATAAGGCCTCCAGTCAGGTTTTCCACACAATGCAGTCACACAGTTGTGGTTTTTTAATCATTTTATTGGGCGCTCTTAAAGATATCATGACATTTCATAGTTCAATCACATTAAGCAGTATTGTACAACTGCTACCAGTTTCAAAACACTTTCTTTCTTCTTTAATTCCTTGATATCATGTCCCCCTTTATTCCCTCCCTCCCCTACTCTACATCCAATAAATATATGTGTGTGTGTATGTGTATATATATACATAATTTGCCATATCGTACATGACCCAGTGTGTCCGTGTCACCATTGCTCTCAGTGTACACACACACACACACACACACACACACACCTACCTCTTCTCATATCTTCAGGAAATCATATCATTGTACCCGTTACTGTTTCTAAAGGCTTATCTATGTTGGCTTTCATGAACTGAAAGCACAGTCATCCGCCGTCACCTCGTAGAAATATAGAGAACATGCCACCTAATAAAAATGCAACACATATTCTTTTTTGGTGGACATGATCATTCTCCAGAATAGTCCACATTGTTAGGGCACAAAGCCAGCCTCTGTAAATTTAAGAACATCAAAATAGAATAATGCTTCTCAGATCATGACACTATGAAAGGAGAAATCCATAACCTACTTTAGATTTCTGCAAACCATAGGAAAACCAAAACCAAATTCATTGCCATCTAGTTAAGTCTGACTGAGGAGCATTAAATAAAAGGTCACAAAATAACACTCTCCTTAAAACTATTGGGCAATAGAATAAAAGTAAAAAAGATTTTTTAAAATCCTAGAATAAGAAAAAACTGAGATAGTTTTTAAAAATACACATTGTGAACGTAAGGAGAGAGCCAAGAGTTCTTTTAGAGGGGTGGGGGGAGAGGACCTGATACCAAGGGCCCAAAAGAAAGTGTCTAGAAAACAATATGTACAAATGTGCTTGATACAATTGATGTGTGGATTCTTACTGAGCTGTAAGAGTTCGCAATAATTTTTTTTAAAAGAAAGTTCTTTTAATGGACAGAAAAACACTAACCATGAAAGTAAGTAACAGATTAAACTTACTAAAATTATGAGCTGATGTTCATTAAAAGACATCATCCTGAGAGTAAAATGACAAGCAAGGGGCAAAAAGTGAGGAGGAAATAGTTAAAATAGTTACAAAAGCTACAGCCAAATATTTATGTCCTGCATTAACAGGGAAGCCAGTAAGCACAAGATCAAGAATCCAATTTAAAGAGTAGGTGCAAAAGGATTTGACCTGGCACTTCACACACAAAAAGGATTTGTATGCCCAGTAACTGTAGGAAAAATACTCCCTGTCTCTGCTTACCAGGGAAATATCCATTCAAACCACAATGAGAGGCCACCGTTAGCTCATCAAAATAGCTATGATTGAGACTGACCATACCAACCATGGGAAAGAATTGGGGTATCTGAAACTCATGTGTTCTCATGGAAACAAAATAGCATGTTTTCTCCAGGGAAAGCTTGCCACGTCTACAAAGTAATACATCGCAGAAGAAATGGATACACAAGTCCACCAAATAGCATGCAAGCAGTTCAGAGCAGCTTGAGCCACAAAGGTCTCAAAGTGGAAATAATCCAAATGTCCACCCAGCCAAGAGGACAGGCACTGTGGTACCATGAGGCTCCGTCCGAGAGCCAGAACTTGCCAGAACAGCCTTTGATTTTTCTGGGTGGGTCTCCCAAGTTTTCCGCCTTTGGAAGGCACAGTACTTTCTTATTGCCTTTAGTGGGAAAAGGATGTATTTGTGGTTTTCTTCTTGGACAGGTTTCCCCACTTCCACAGTGTTGGCTTTCCCAGACTTTACTGTACGAACTCCAACAGCAGCGACTCTTAACAATGGCGGGCTCCCTTCTGTTGTCCTGTTGGGACTCTCAGCAACACTGCACACTGTACTCCCAGCCTACTCTTCACACGAGGGTGGTCCAGTGGTTTCACGCCAGGCTGCTCACCCCGAGGTCTGCTCACCCCGAGGTTGGCAGTTCAAATCTACCAGCTGCTCCTCAGGACAAAGATAAGGCTTTTCAACCCCAGTAAACACTGGCAATCTCAGAAAACCATAGGAGCAATTCCACCCTGTCCTACAGTGTTGGCTAAGGATTGGAGTCACTGTGCTGGCAGCTGAAACTCTCCAGCTACTGGGTCCCCTTCTCCACAAACAATATTGACATTAACTTCTAAACTACTGCTGCTGAGGTTAATCAGTATTATGAGAATTTAATTTACAAAACACATGAACCAACACTCACTTCCAAGAATGAGCTCAGAGGGCTACATATAAGCATACAAAGCACAAAGCACTAACTGCAATAGCTACCACTTACAGGACTCTTTCTAGGTGCCTGGAACATCCGTCGTTTTATTTACTCATCTGTACAACCCATGCCATATAGAATCTGGCCTCATTTTAAAAATAAGGAAACTGGAGCTTATCGAGATTAAATATCTTGCCCGACAGGTCCTGGAGATTACTTCAATCACATCTCCAGGTCACTATGCTTCACAACTTTTTTTTTTTAAACAAATCCACAACTTTATTTTTCAGTAAGTTTAAACCCTTGAGAAGCACAGCATCACACAGATTATGTGTCCAAATGGCCTTCGCAAAGAGGTTGCTTTGGAATTTGGCCTGACCAAGACACTGTTTCCATGGGTCATGTTTAAGCTCAAAATGAAGTCATTAGTAGTTTCCCAACCAGAGTCAAGAGCACGGGCTAGAAATTACTTGTAATGCAGTTTCTCTACAGCTGTGGATTTATGCAGAGCACTCAAAACTCTACCAATGAGAATCACAGCTTGACCACCAGCATGCCTTCCCTGAGGAATACCACTGGCATTAAAAAGGACGGGTTTAGAGCTGAGCCCCAGTGGCATAGTTGTTGAGTGCAGGGCTGCAGCCCACTGGTTTGGCGGTTCAAATCCAGCAGCAGCTTTCCAGGAGCTAGGCTGGGCTTCCTATTCCCACCAGGGCAGTGATGCGGTTAAAAAAAAAATAAAGCAATTATTAACCAAAAAGCAGCACGGATTGGCAGATGGGTCAAAACTAGAAAGTTGGTCCCTCCGTGCCCAAGAGCTGGGCATACTGGGAACTGCAGACACAAATCAGCTTGGCTGCCAGACTTCACCCTTCTTTAAAAATTGCAGTGGCACCCAACTACCAAGTGATAAAGCACCTGGGATCACGAAGGCTTGAGGGTGAATGGATGGACATCTAGCCCAGAAGCAGCCCACATGGAAGAAAAACACTAGCATGTGTGATCACGGGGGTTGAAGGGAGCAGATATCAAACATCAAAGAACAAGAACCATATCACTACGAATGGGGGGAGAGTGGGGTGGAGACCCAAGGCCCACCTGTGGGTAATTGGGCACTCTCGCACAGGGAGTCTTAGGGAGGAGACAGGCTAGTGACGCTCAGTGAGGTGGCAAGGAAGCATACAACTTTCCTCTAGTTCCTGAAGGTTTCCTCCCTCCAACTGTCACGGTCCCAGTTCTACACTACTGTGGAGATGAGAAATGGAAATGCGGGGAGCCCAGGATGGATGAACCCCATGGGACCAGTAGTGGGAATGAAGCTGCAGGATGAGTGGAGGGAAGATGGGGTGGAGAGGGGGAGCCAACTTCAGGGATCTACCTATAACCCCCTACTGGGGGGGACAGACACTGGGGAAGAGGGCGAGGGGAGACATCGAGCAGTGTAAGTTATGACAAAACAATAATTTATGGAGCGTTGAGAGTTGGTGGGCAGCAAAGATGGAGGGGAAGAGGGGAGAGGCTGAGGTCAAAGGCTCGGAGGGAAAGGTGGAGGTTCAGAGAGCGATGACAGCTGCAGGCATGTGAAGAAGCGTGGCACAATATATGTATTTATGTATTATGAGAAATGATGCATGAACCCCCAATAAAATGATTAAATAGGAAAAAAAAATAAAAATAAAGCCCAGTGGGCCTAAGTGGAAAAAAAAACAAAAAAACACCGGAGTGGGTGTTGTCCAGGTGGCTCTCTCAGTGGCTTGTTGGTGTAGTAGTTACACACCGGCCTGTTAACCACAAGGGCAGCAAGTTCAAAACCACCGGCCACTCGGAGGGACAAGAGAAAGACGAGTTCACAGTCTGGGAAGCTCAGCGCGACCTTGTCCTATGGGGCTGCCACAGGTCAGCATGGACTCAGCGGCAGTGAGTTTGGTTTTTGGCACAGGAAAAGCAGACCGCCAGGCCTTTCCTGCAATCCCTGAGTGGACTCCACCCACCGCACATAAACAACCCTTGCACTGAGAGACTCCAGAGGCTATCGGAATGGAGTCCTCCTCTTAATACTTACCATTTCAGGAAGCAAAAAACAAGTGCTCACTACTTTTTAACAAGGGGCGGACCATAGGAAAACAAGCCAGCCATGCCCATAAGTGTCATGTCATCACTGTAGAAATGTGCTCTCTGGCTTTTTCTTCCCACTGCTGCCTCCACGACCAGGGAAACCGCTCTGTGACTGATCTCTGTGTGTTCTTAAGGCGACAGCAGGTGGTAAATCCAAGATCTACATCCGTTCACACAAAGAGTAACCAGAACTGATCCACACTTTCGGGGGGTAGTTAGGGTACCACGAAGTACTGCAAAGAAGGCTAAGAGGAAGCAGAGATGGCTGGGTTTTCCAGCATTTCTTCCTCCCTCCTACTGGGGTAACACATTCCTCCAGCAACTTCGTGGCTAGAGGAGGGCCAGGTGAGTAAATTCTGACCAAATGGGAAGGACTGGAAATGATAGGGAGTGAGTCATCCTGGCAAGCGCGGGAGGGCAACACCCTAGAAATATGGGAACAACAAGGTAGGTAGGTAGGTCTAGGGCTTCTTGCAGCAGAATTTCCAGACTGCTGGCTCGTGTGTGGAAGAGAAATAAACGTCGCTCTTGTTTGAGTCACTTGGGAGGGTCTGTCAGATACAGCCACACTGAGTACCAAGAGCCAAAAACTCACACTAAACAAGTGAAGAGTAATGGCAGCGTCCCCTAGGACACTGCAATGTCACGCTGTGCCATGAAAGGAGGCTGCGCCTTGTGGCGCACGAACACAGCAGATGCACGATCACCCTGCCGTTCCCTAAGTGAGTGGCGAGCAATCATACAGTTGAAGGCCGCAAGCCGGAGGGGGCGGGTGGCATCGGCAGAGTGACAGGCAGGAAGGCACCAAGGCTACAGAGAAGCTGGAGCAAACCGACAGCAGAGAGGCCTGCAGCCGTGCCCCAGGCGTAGCCTTCCCAGGCGAGGGCCTCTGCAAAGGCTGAAAATAAGAAGGCCAAGAGAGTCGTCCCTGACTCCCCCGCTCTGGGCCCAGCCCGGCACCCAGCAGGAAGGGAGGAGAGACTGGAGGGGAGGGTGCTTGCCTTGGCCGTCCCCCATCTGAGCTTGCCTTGGCCGTCCCCCGTCTGAGCCCTGCGACCCCGCGTGCAGGCTTGTTGGCCGGCTTCGCCGTCTGGTGCCTCGCTGTTGGGAGGTGCTGTCGGGGCAGTCCTGACTCATCCCCACTCAGCGCTGGGCAGAGTCAAACAGGGCCGAGTCCGCGCCATCCGCACAATCGCTCCCTCCTGTGTTGGAGGCCTTTTCTGGCTAGAGCCTTCCTCCTCTTTGCTTCCTCTCCACCTTCTCCAAGGACTGGCCCTGACATGTCCAAAGTCCGTGAGACAGGCTCCCGTCAGCTTTGCTTTTATTTACATATCGGGTGACCACCCTACCTTTTAAAAAGCCTCTGGCTCGCTGTGTGCCACACCCTCGGCTCTCACTTTCTAAAGACAAGGAGGCTGCAGTGTTTGATCTCCCACTCGCCCACGTCCAGGTGTCACATCAATTCCCTTTACTGCTTCACCCGGGGTGGCGGAATGGTTCGCTTGGCGCAGCAAGGTCTGCGGGTTTTCTCGAACAAGAACCAAGTCGGTGACATGATGGGGCACCATCCCCAGGTCTCCTCTTGGGCTCCCTCTCACTGGTTCCTTTTCATCTTGGCCCACACCACCCCTTTCCGTTTGTCTGTTGTAGCTCTCCCTCCCGCCCGCCTTCCATGAGCTCTTTATTCTTTGAAGTTCAATTATACCTCTACCGTTGCACTGGAGTCCAAATGTACAACCGCCTAAGGGACAGCCACCTGGCTGCACCCCCTCACCTGAATCTCTGGGGTGCTGTGAGGAAAGAGATGGGCCTCAGAGTCAAGAGACAAGTTCCTGGTCCAGTTCTGCCACTAACCAACCATGTGATTCTTCTGGGCATGTTGAGTCTTCAGTTGCATCAATAAAATGAGGTAAGAGTTTAACCTCTAGCACATCTTTCAGTGTCACCATTTTACAAGCCTACGCCTCAAGACGCCAAGATGGAGCTACGTTCAGCTACCCCGTCTTTTTCTTAACCTGCCCCTCCCCTCCCCCAATCCACAGCTCAAACTGTTCCCTGACTTTATCTTCCTTGCTGCCATCAAGGCCATTCTACTCGCTGGCAACCTGCCAGGCGTCACCAAACCCTATCGTCTCTTCTCCCAACGTCTATGCTCCTGTTCATTTTACTTCCATACGTTTCCATTTGCTCTATAAAAACAGTCCGCTGGGGCTGAGCCCCGGTGGCGTGGTGGTTGTGCGCGGGACTGCGGCCCACTGGGACGGAGGTTCAATTCCAGCAGTGGGGCAGGGCCTCCTGCTCCCACCACCGGAGAGCGGTGATGCCCAAAAAAAAAAAAAAAAAAAAAAACAGTCCCCTGGACTAAACTTTTTCTGGCAGTCAAATTCAGTGACCCTTAAATAAATTTGACAGTTCCCTGGAGACTTAAAACACGCCAAACTTGCCAGGTCATCCCTAGGCTCAATTTCTATCATGCCAATCTGGCAATGGAGATCTACTCCTAAGGTTCTGTAGGTTCTCTAAGGAGATCTACACTCCTAAGCTCTAACTAAGGTCACGGAACAATTTAGATGCAAAGTGTTAAATGGGAGCCAGTTCTGCTGGGTAAAAGCTCATGAAAGGTAGGTTTCTCTGACTGTTTACATGACTGCTGCAACCGGGGTGACTGACTTACACACAAGATAAATGCTGCCTAGGCAATTGTGATCATATACATTTTGTGTTAGGCAGGGTGCTCAAGACAAACAAAACCTGGACGCCTATGAATACTAATACAGGAAGATCCGTTTATACAGCGAGGGAATGTAACAGCTAATTCGTCCACACGGCAGTACAGAGGGCTCAGTTCGACTCACTTTCATCGAACAGTTAATACACTGGAAGCCCTTTAACTCACGTGAGCTGCTGGTCCACAGTCAGGGAGGCAGACAGCAAAGTCCTCCCTTGGGCAAGACAAGCAGTCGGCCCTCCCCACCCCGGGCAGCAGCAAACCGCAGGGGGTCAGCAATAGTCAGTAGGCTACAAGGCTTCATAAAGTAGACCCAGATGGGATAGTAACCTCAAGCAATGCGATGCCACAGGACCCACCAGCCACAAGCTCAAACGGATGCATGTACTAGCAGCTAGGCGAAGCAGGTCTCGAAGAAGCCACTAAGATCCATGGGTTGGCTTGACCCAACTAGTGTAGTATATAGGGTGAGGCAGAGAACTAGCTACAGCAGCAGCATGTGGGTCTGATCACCAGAGAGCCAGAAAGAAGGGAGTGGTCATTGCAGAGTCATTATCTTTTGCCATCCAATCAAACTGTAACCTGATTAACTCCACGTTCCCACTGGCCAAGTTGACAATAAACCTAACCATCACACATTTTACTAGTAAGACACTACGAACAGAAAAACAAGGAAGGAACTTGCTTAATTAAGTGAAAGTATTAAGAGAGGGGGGGTGGGTTTTTCCTTATACAGCATTTGCTCCCTCTCAGGAATCAATTGTTGTGGCAGTCATGTACTTATGTTAATTTCACAATTGAGATGTAGGGGTGGAGTGTAGCCTGTTAATTTGGAGATAGCCATTGAGTAGCCAATGAGGCCTCCTTGTGGGCATGGCTTTCTCCTGACACGTCTGGGAAATCTAACAATATTTCCCTCGTGAAGATGAGAAGCTATCTCCCCAGTTGTGGGGAGTTAGTCTCAGAGACGATGAATCACGAACAAGGCAAGATGGCAGCATCTGAGGAGCTGGAGAAGCCACATGGCTTTGCCCTCAAGGAGTCAGACCTCTGAGGCTGGAGAGGCCACGTGAGGACCCCTTCCAGGGATGAGTTGCTCCTGCCACCACTGGATGCTGTTGATGAACCCTGAGCCCTGGAAGCGAGGAGCCCTGGGGAGAGTCCTGCCAGCACCGGGATTCTGCACCCACTGACCTGTGACTTCATGAGTCGGAGGGAGACATTATAGACTGGTATCGGGCATATGAGCTAATATCGGACTTATGACTTTGAACTGAACTGGATCGAGATGCTTTCTCAGTGTTCCATTCCTTTTGTATATAAACCCTTTCCTTATATCCATATGTGTGTCTATGAAATTTGTTTTTCTAGTCTACCCAGACTAACACATTATGGTATCAGGAGTGGGGTACTAGAGAAACAAATCATAGAGATGGAAAGTAGATGTTTGTTTGACTTTTGCTTCGTGGTATTGTTATTTCTTCTTCTTTTTTTTTTTTTTAGTGGGCATCATTGCCCTCGTGATGGTAGGGGCCCAGCCTTTCTCCTAGAGAGCTGCTGCTGGATTTGAACCCCCAACCCAGTGGGCTGCAGTCCTGCACACAACCACTACACCACGAGTGCTCAGCCTGGTATGGTTATTTCTTTGGCTAGTCTGAAGTCAGATATGGCTTTGCAGTTTACTGAGCTATTTCCTGGAAACAATATGGAAGTTAAAGGTGTGATTATTTTGTTTGGATGCTGTCTTTGGTTATTTCTATATAAAATGGGAAAAATGAATGTTAATGTATATCTTGAGCTCAGGGGTAAAAGGCGCCATTTGAATGTCTCAGAACCTATTCTGCTCAAAGACAACGGTTAAGAAGGTCAGAATGCCTGACCCAAAGCATGGATCTGTTTTGATGCCTTCAGAGACCCAATTCCATGTTTTTGTTAAACAATAGTTTAGATAAGGATATAGATAAGCTTAATAAGTATTGACATTGACTGTTTTAAGAATTAAGTTTGATTTCTGACTATGCTGTTTATACTAATTTCTTATGCTTATTATTGTAAATATAAGGATGTATAGAAATACTTATTGGGAAGTATGAAAAGTTTGTAAATCCAGTTACCTCAAGCCAACCATTGCCTCTAGAGGGTTTAGGACTTAGCATCAAAGACATCTCTGAAGAGATTAACCCCACCTTGTCCTTAGATGGATTTAGTCCACCTAGAAAGACTTCTCTGAAGAAAACAGCCCCACCCAGTCTTTTGGAGTACTCAGGATACTTATATTCTCAGAGAAGGTCAGAATGACAATAAAGAAGGATAGTCTGTTTCCTTGGAAAATCCTGACTAGTGATTATTTTCAGAAGCAAAGGAATCTGGAACCATGCAGATAAACTCCTTTCTGGGACTGAATATTAAAGGAAACTGTGGCAGGCTGAAATGCTTGCTAGGTTTCCACCTGGATCTACTCTTTGAGTAGAAGTAGGAGAACCGCAACAATGAAGAGGCGGGTTGAATTTGGCCACTGACACTCGTGGACTTGGTTCACAGGAAATAGAGAAGATGAGAGCAGGTGATTTTTAAGTTCATGTCCTTGCGTGATAGGGCTAGGCATGTTGAGAATTTGTGATGGGACCATGGTCTAAAAGGAAGATGACCAGTGGCTACCCTGGTGAGGCTAAGTGAGACAGCCCACATTGAGTTGCCCAGAATCCGACCAGAGAAAAAGAAGCGATCTGAGTCTGTGAACTGGTGCATATTGTTGCTGACTTTATGGATTGCCTGTCCTGTTGTGACTTTGCTGGTGAACGCACACTTCACGAGTTTCCAACTGGAATGAAGATTCTTCACATTGAAAGATATGATTGTTTCCTAAGAGCACTGGGTTGAGATAAGTGGGCAATATAGAAATTAGATATCCAAAATGGGGGATTGAAGGCATGAGGTGGTTGGCTTGCAAACTCTCATAGGTGATGGAATATATATTCATAGGATTATAGGATCAAGGTGTAGATATTTTGTAACTACAGTTGTAAGGCACAGGATATCTATTGTTTTGTTCACTTATAGAATGTTATGGGGGGGGGGGCATCACTGCCTTCTGGTGGTGGGAGTAGGAGGCCCAGCCTTTGCTCTGTGGAGCTGCTGCTGGAATCGAACCTCCATCCTAGTGGGCCGCAGTCCCACACACAACCACTACGCCACCGGGGCTCGGCCCCTAGAATGTTATTTTTAAATCATGGTGACACATGTTGAATTGTATGTATTTTAGTTTTATCCTGTTAGGTATTGATATGGTTTTATTGTTTATTTGAAAGTTAATATGGTTAGAGTTATGTGAACATGTGAAATTAACAAGGGGTGGTCTGTGGTCAAGTTTCTGTTTGAGAAGTCTAAGAAGTAAGCTCTGGAGAAAGAAAGGAAGGAGTGGGAAAAGTTTATAAATATTCCTCCAATACTGGGGAAGGTCATCTAAACAGTATGGATGGATTCAAAATTCATTGGAAAGAATCTTTATTATGATTACAGCGCTGAATTCTTAGAATTCTCTTTAACGCTGGACTTTGGGGGGATCGAAATATATACATATATTTGCATATATATATATATATATATATATATATATATATAATTGCAATGTTGTTGCTGAGTGTTGTCTATTCTGACCCACAGCAACCAAATGCAGAACAGAATAGAACCCTGCCAGGTCCTGTGTCATTCTTCACAAGGGTTATTATGTTGCAGCCACTGTTACAGATCCATCTCATGAGGGTCTTCCTCACCATTTACTTTCATCAACCTTCTACAGGTACTGGTCCCTCTGCAGACAGCGGCCAAAGCAGGAGGAAAAGCAGGTTTACATGAATCTGTAGGTTTACATAAATTAATAAAAGCGAACTCTATCTTGGCTTTTTGGTTTTCATCTCATTAGAGATATGACCCTTTCCCCAGGTTCTGACAACCAGAAGTCTCTGCACACAGTCGAATGTACCCTCACTCACTGCCATCCAGTCCATTCTAATTCAGACTGCACCTGTGAGACAGAGCAAACCTTTCCCTAAGGGTTGTCAAGGCAATAATGTTTTTTTTCAAAGTCATTTCATTGGGAGCTAACACAGATATCATATCATCCCACAGTTCATCACATCAAGCAGTATTTTTTTTTTGGGGGGGGGGAGGCATCACTGCTCTCCGGTGGTGGGAGGAGGCGGCCCAGCCCCACTGCTGGAATTGAACCTCCGTCCCAGTGGGCCGCAGTCCCGCGCACAACCACTACGCCACCGGGGCTCAGCCCACATCAAGCAGTATTATACAATTGCTACCACAGTTTCAAAACATTCTCTTCCTTCTTGAATTCCTTGATAGCAGCTCTCCTTTCCTCCCCCACTGAGCTTCCCCCCCCCACCCCCACCCCCCGTGCTCCCTCCCAAACTTTATTCTACCTACTATCTCTATAGGTCCATCAATCCTGGGTTTCACATAAAAAACACATTACAAAAATTCAAGAGAAAATATATGAATGACAAAGTACAAGACAAAAAGTCAATGACAAAATACATCAGAGATAAACTCCAATGGGGGGGGGAGGGGGGGGAAGGCAGCACAGAAAATATTGAAAGCCAGCTCAGGCTCATCATCGATCAGATGGGGATCAACTGACAGGGTTTTAACCGTCAAGTCAGGTTTATCATTTTGATCTCTTACAGTCACCTCTCCGATGCATTGTTTGGATAACCAGCTTATTCCCATCCCTGTTATGGACGGAGAGAAATCACTGGAGGTTTATTTCCCGTGTAGATCTCACAAATGTATCCCACTGCCATCCCCAGCCTTCTGCAAGCCAGAATCTCACAATTTAGGCTGACATTACTTCCTTCTTCAACTTCAGATTATATATTTACCATCCTTGAGTCACTGGTATTGGTGTGCTTCCACCACGTGGACTTAGTTGACATCTCCCTTTGATGGCTGTTTGTCCGGAAACAAGCCTCTAAGACCCCAGATGCTATTTTATCTGACAGCGGGGCACCGTCCGCATTCTTCACCACACTTGGCCCTAGCACCCATCTCTTGTGCTCTCTTCTTGAGAGCATGTCTCCATCAGGGAGACTGCAAGTTTGTGTAGGGGCAGAAAGTTTCATCATCCCCTGGAGCAGCTAGTGGACTAGAACTACTGACCTTACTGTGAACGGTCTACCTTGTAATCCACTACAACACCACGGCTCTTGAACGCACCCTTTGGAGGTAAAAATCCCTCTGGATTGAGAGCCAGTGGGGATTAAGGCAACTTCAGTGTTCAGCCTAAAGGCCAAGCTTTCTGCTCCCAGAAAGGTTTAACGGCCTGGGAAACACCGGAGGAGGGGGGAGGGAGGGCAGTTTTATTCTGTCCTATGACTGCTGGACCTGAATAGGCTGGAAGGCATGGGGTTCGCGGAATTAAGAAAAACAAGTAAGTAGAAGCCGAAGAAATTGCACTGAGTCCTGAGTAGAGTGCATGACTCAAACTAAAGTTATGACCTGGCTTTTCCACTCGCTCTTAAAATACCACATTTTTCTACAGGGCAAGCACCACTCCCCCCAAAACCTGGCATACCATGTTGTGCCTTATTCTTCCTGGCAGTGTTTAAACTTCCTACTGACACAGCCAGAAAAAACACATCTTGTGCAAGGCTAAGTATACTAAGCCTTGTGCTAATTCTGAACTTTAGGGTGTGGTTTTCTTGGGGGGGGGGGGGGAGTGTTGGTTTGACATGCTGTTTTGCTTTAAGGTCTTGAGGGTGGTGCTAGTAGAGGGGGGGCTTCAAAAAGTTCATAGAAAACACCCACTTTCCTTTCATTGCACTTTGCCCATGGACTTTTTGAAGCCCTCTTCTGTAGGTATGGTAAAGATAAGCATGTAAATCACAAGCCACTCGGAACTCTGCTGAGGTTCCTGGATTCACGAAGCTCAGTTTTGGGACTAAACCAGTGACGAGTCAGAAAAGGTAAGACAACTGGCTAAATCTACAAATGACTCAAACATACCACAGAAAAAGAAAATCCATCTTCTTAATAAAATTAGTCAAGTGATGCCATTTGCCTCTTCCCTACAAGTGAGACCACACCAAGATCAATTTTGCTCCCCAACCGTTTTCATTAGCTGGGTTCCTCTCAAGAGGGGCCTGCATTTGGTGACATTTGACTTGGACAAATGACAAATGCTCCTCACTCCTCTGTACAGTCTCTTCCCATATAAATAAGGCCTGTTTCCCAATTTGTGATATATGTTGCCTGGAAAATTTATCACCCAACATGTTCCAACAACCAGAAAACTGGCTGGCATAGAGCGTTTTATTAGAAATATGCAGATAGGCAACTTCTCAATGGGTCTACTTCCCACAATGTAAGGAACCCATTTAAATGGCAATCACCCCGTCGTGACCCTGAATAATCCCCAGGTAACCCCAGTTTAGGAGCCCCGATGGATGACGCAGCAGGGCAGCAGTTAAATTACTCACCAGCCTTGCTGAGGGAGAAGATGTGGCTGTTGGCTTTATCTATGGCCTTGGAAAAATTCGTGGGGCAGTTCCACTCGGTCAGACTGAGTTGCTATGAATTTATAAGGGCTGTAAGAGACACCAATAAAGTGATTTCTGAGCAACATACACACAACCCACACAGGAGTTGGAATCGACTCTCGAAGGGCTGTGTAACGTAAAAGGAGATTTTAGACGAGTAAACAAATCAGGATTACCAGGGACTTGCTTTGACCCTTTGTGCGCCTTCTACAATTGATGACGTCAAACTTCCTAGGAGCCCAAACCAAAACACCGAACTCAGTCCACTGACTCCGATTCCGACTCAACTGCAGCACAGGTGATTCTCTTGGGGAGCTGAAAAATCACTGCTCCAAAATGCTCGAGAGACCCTCCCCTTCCTATCCCTGCCCTCCGAAAAGCTTTCTTTCTGCACAGTCTTCCCCTTGGATGTGTTCTGGGTAATATGGCCTCAAGGATAACTGAGAAAGATATTTCAAAATCCAGACAAACTTTAAAACTTTCAAACATGTGCTGTTGGAACACTTTCTCGGTCCTCCACTAGGAACTGCAACAGGAATATCAGTCAAACTCGTCTGCACAAGTTCTCAAACACATTCTCACGGCCATGGGTTCCTGAGGTTCTTGTCTCAGCTCTCTAGTGTTGAGAAATGCCACAAGGGGGTGGTTTTATGAACCAGGAATTTCCTCTCCACGTGTTTAAGGAGGCTGTCGACTGCTGGAGGACACAGGGTTTCTGAGGCTGTCACTCTTCATGAAAGCAGACTGCCTCCTCCTCCAGAGCTGCCGCTCGGTGCACTGACCTTGACTTTCCATGAGCAGCCCACTCACCGGTCAATCCACTGCTCCTCCAGCAGGGTTCCTGCTTGGAGGTTCCCTCCCTGCCATCCCATGAACTCTGAGAAAGAGGGAGCCGACAGAGGAGGGGAGATGGGCCCCTGTAGGTTCCTGAGCCTTGAACCCTTTTCAGGAGTAGAAAGTGCCATCTTTTTCCCTCGAACTGCGGATTTTGCAGTGAGCCACTCAACGTACAACCACTATGCCATCGGGACTCCTTTGTTTTGAGGAGGGAGTCCAAACTCAGGATGCTGGCTCTCGGGGCAAAGGCCTCCTCTCCCGGTCCTCTCTGGCTCCAGACTAGACTCTAGCGCGGCCCTGCTTCCAGAGCCCAGCCTGCCTTACTAACGCAACAAGACAATCCACGCCCAAATTGGATCATAACCTTGGGCATAAAGGATTAGGATTTATAGCTTTTTTTTTTTGGGGGGGGGGGGGCAGGGGGAGAGAAACACAGAACACACTTCAATCTCCAAAAGTTCTTCAAGAGGAATCTCAAGGGAAATAACCATACTATAAAGTTGATCGAGGACTCACGAGGGTAGGAAAGTGGAGGAGAGAGGAGATAAAAGAAAGGGCTGATACCAAGGGCTCCAGTAGAAAGAAAATGTTTCAGAAATGCTGATGGCAACAGAGGCACAAGTGTGCATACAACTGAAATAGTGGGTTGCTGTGACTTGTAAGAGTCCCCAAGAAAATAATTAACAACAAAATCGGGAGGGCAGTGATGCTCAAAAAAAGAAAAAAATCGGAATCTCAAAATGTGCCCTTCATAGCAACAGGGTTTGACTGAACTGGGTAAGTGGCAAGGGCTCTGTATTCCTTACTTCATGAAACTCCTGTTTTAAATCATCAGTGCAAGCAGATTTTTAACCCCAGGCACCCACGGCTGCTGAAAAAAATGAGTGTCTGACACCATAAACCTGAACCCACTGCTGGCAGGTCCATCCCAACTCCCCACACCTCTAGACCCAAAACCAGCCTCACTGTCGTCAAGATCCTGGCCCACAGTGAGTGACCTTCCGGGGCAGGAAGGAACTGCCCCTGTGAGCGTCCACACCTGTTACTCTCACAGGAGCAGACAGCTATGGCCTGCTCCCTGGGAGAGGGGCGGACGGTTTCAAACGGCCCACCTGGCCACTAGCAGCCCCAAGGGCATCATCACGGAGTCACCAAGGGCTCCCACGAGCGACTCCAAGGAGTAGAGTCAAACTGTCCCACAGGATTCCCACAGCTGGGAGGCATCCTTCTCCCCTGGAGGGGCTGGTGGCTTTGAACCTCTGACCTGGGATGGGTAGCCCAGGGTTCAAGGACTCGAACACAAGTGGCTCCTTTTTATGAAACCAAAGAAAGCCTTTATTATTTTTTTTGGGGGTACAGGCCACCCTAAATGTCTCTGGAGAAGGACATCATGCCAGGCAAAGCAGAGGAGCATTGAAAGAGAGGAAAGTTCGGGGCTGAGCCCCGGTGGCGTAAGTGGTTGAGTGCGGAACTGCAGCCCGCAGGCTTGGCGGTTCAAATCCAGCGGCGACTGGGTAGCGCCCACGACCACCAGAGGCAGTGATGCCCACAAAAACGAAAAAAAAAAAAAGAAAAGAAAGAGAGGAAAGTTCTGCACAGGATGGACTGACACAGTGGACTCCAACAAGAACAATTCTGAGAGCGGTTCAGGACCAAGCAGTTTTGTGCTGTTGTGCAGAGGGGAAATGACTTCGGGACACCTATCAACAACATCCTAAATGAGCCTATTGGAGGGGGGGGGGGGGGTGTACATTCACAGAGCATTTATCTGCGTCATTTCTTTATTTCTTTACTACCCTGGCAAACTAGCTACAAGAGCGATGCGCTGTTCTTGTGGCCGCTTTGTGCTGTGGCCATCTTTTCCCAGTTTTCCTTCCTTCCAGAGACTTCAGAGGGGCAAGCAGCAGGGATTTCTAGACCCCAAGCTACTTCCTGCGGGGATGAGGTTTACAAAACGGGGTCCCAGGGCTCAGCCCCGGTGGCGCAGTGGTTGAGTGCAGGGGGCTGCGGCCCACTGGGTGGGCGGTTCCAATCCAGCAGCAGCTCACCAGGAGCAAGGCTGGGCCTCCCACTCCCACCAGAGGGCAGTGATGCCCCCCCCCCAAAAAAAAAAGAGAAAAGAAAACGGAGCCCTGGTGGGAATCTCGGGTTTACACGTGGGACTGACTTTCCCTCGGGTGCCCCGTTTCGGGGTTGGCTGCTAAGCCCAAAGCCGGCGGTTCGGATCCAGCAGTCGCTCGGCGCCACCAAAAGGAGGCTCCCCCCCCCACCCCCCACCCCCGCGAGGCGTCGCGGTCTCGGGGACCCACCGGGGCACTTCCACCCCGGCCCGTGGGGTCGCCGGGAGTCGAAATCGACTGGTTGGCAGGGAAGGCAAGAGGCGGCAATCGCGCGGCAACGGTCCTGAGAGACGTC
>PVJH01018940.1:0-44004 GCA_004026705.1 Nesogale talazaci
GGGCCACGGGCATGGGGTGTGGTGGGAGACTTTGAGGGTCCACCAGGGCAGCACCAGAATCAAACTCAGCCCTCAGCTTGTCATTCAGTGGTCCACCCCCCAGAAGTTTACATCTCAAAGGCCCTATCTGCTTCTTCCTCTCAATATGACCCGAGCCTCCCTCTCTGCTTCCAGAACTTTCCATAGGCCACCTCCCCACCCGCCCCCAGGCATTTGCTCCAGGTGGGTTCCCAGCAGCTGAGCTTCTCCTTTACTAAACTTTCAGTGAGTCCTCTCAAGGTTGAACAATGCCTGAATCTGAAACCTTCCCTAACCTCAGCTATTTGCATTGTGAGATGACTGAAATCAGACTATCAGATTAGGAAAGGAGTAAGACTTTTGTCTTCTTGAGTCTCCACTCCTCCTGTCTGGGAAAAAGATACTGGCAGGGGGTGAGGGGGGTTAGGGGGTGAGGTGGAGCAGTGAGGGGGGAATCCCCAAGCAGAGGGGACATGTGGCTTCTGCTTTGGAGATGATGTATGCCTAGCCTCCCCACCCATCCCCCTTGTTGCAAAATGCTGCCTGCTGAGAATGGGAGGCTTGCCTTGTCATTAGTTTCAGTTGGCCGGCCAGCCAGTCGAGCCCGGCTTGGGAAGTTCTGTCCCGGCGGACTTGTCAGCCGCTGGGCACCCAGAAAGGGAGCCAGAGCGGCAGTGCAGAGTAGATGATGTTTGTCTAGTTCAAGGGGAAGTGGAGGAAATGGTTTTGCAATGAACACACACCTCTTCTAATTTAAGTGCATGGACTTCAAAAGAAAGCAGTGCCAAGCATCTCCCCGGGCCGCTCCCTTCTTTCGCAGCAATGCAGCCAGGGTAATGAGAGGCAGATGTGTGTGCCTGCGGGTCTCCTTGAAGCTGTCTTGAACACAGTGCAATCTATGTGCATACAGGGTCAGGGTAGGGACTGTCTGACTGATTCACCCCCAGCACTATCTGTACCATGTGCCATGCTGCTGACCCCACCCCAAGACCATCCCTTGTGTGGTGGAACAAAAGTGCCTTAGGGGTTTTCCATAGCAGATGTTTCTTTGGGCTGCTATGAAGAGGAGTGGAGGGTGTGTTTGTTTAGTCTTTCTGGAGTGCCACACCTTTCTTCTGAGGTGACGCTGGGTGGTCTCGAACCGCCAACCTTTCCGTTAGCAGCCCAGCTTGCTGTGTTTATCGTTCAGGGACTCCTGGATCCAGGATGAGGTGCCCCATCGCTGTGTGAGGAGTGAGTTGAGTTAGAGAAAAACTTTGAACTGGAGGATGCTGTTGAAACAGGCTGCATTGGCTTGGCTTGGCTAGGGGGAAGTGAAGTTGGCCAGGACTCGAGATCTTGTTCATGTTGCAATGCAGCCCTTTGTGGTCCTAGCTTGGTGCAGGCAGGCGTGTGTGTGTGTGTGTGTGTGTGTGTGTGTTGGTGTCCAACTGTGTGCCTGTGTGTGTGTGGGGGGGGGGGATTAAAGGGAGGTGCCAGAAGGTGTAGAACCTCACATTATCCACACAGGATCTGTCAGTTTTCTTTTCTTTTTTGACCTGGGGAAGCCATCTCTTTGGAGACTTCTTCCAGAGATGGTAAGGTAGGCAGTCTTTGCTCAGGTGGAAGAATGGAGAAGCCCAGGGTAGCCAGAGAGAACCACCACCCTCTGGCTACACCCAGTGCAGTGCAGAGCTGGAGAAGGCGAAGGAAAGGAACATGTTTGCTAAAGCACAAGAGACAGCCTAAGAGGGGTAGGGGCAAGGCCTGTTCTTTGAACAGAATCATGAGATGTTCTCTGAGAGACAGGAGAGGTGGCCCCCTGCGTGGGTGGCCCGAGTTCAATTCCAGGTTGAGAAGTTAGTGGGTGAAAGCTGGTTCCAAGGCAGAGGAAGTGCTTCTGCAAGAAGGACTGCAAGAAGTCGTGGCTCTGACACATCAGTGGAGGGGTTACTTGTGGAGGGCATGGTCCAAGGCTGTGGAACCCAGGGCAGGCTTGGCACTGTGGCCATGCTCATGACTGCATGCACACTGTTGGAGCAACTGGGTAGTTTGGGACCTATCTGTCTACAGTCACCTCCAGGAATGGCATGGGCAGTAGGAGCTGAGACCCCAGACCAGGCATCAGTGTTTTGCCTGGTCCACTTCTCTTTTTGCCAAAAACCGAGCCAAGGGGCTGATCTGACTAACTCCTGGATATTCCTGGATAGTGTCAAAATGTTGAAAGGGAAGCTTAGGCAGGTACTATTAGATTTCCTCTGAGTCTGGACACAATGAACAAAACTGACAAGCAACTGAGCAAAATAAAAGAAACGTGAGCTATTGTCTAGGGACCTGACCAAAAGGGTTACCATGTTCTCTCACTCCTCCCCCTCTCTTTCTCTTATCCTGCGTAGTTCGCTTCTCCAGCCCACCACATGTTCCCCTTTTCCTTCCCAGCTCTCAGTACAATTGGAAGACCCTTAGATGCCAATGGTGACATGAGAGAGGACATTGAAAAATTCATGAAGTTGTCCATTCTTTTAATGGAAAGTTAAGGGAAGAGAAAGGTTAGGGGATGTAAATGAACGGGTGGGGAAGTCCTCCCACTTCCCCTGGATTTCTCTTCAAATGAATCCACCACTACTGTGTGTAATGCCCTGCTGGTGACCACTCTGTGGGCTTTGTCACCTTCTTCAACTTCTGCATTTCACACATTGAGATTCAGTTGTCCAGCTCTCTGACCACCACTTTCTACCTCCTTCCTCTCCAGCTTTTTCAGATCCACTGCATTCATGCTTACCTACCCTGAGCAGCATCCTCTCATCTCTGTAACCCTGTCTCCCCATCCAGGGACCAATGCATTGGGGAGCTCACTCGGCTGCTAGCCAATAGGGAGAACCGAGTCTACTTGGAACTAGATGCCTTGGAAGAAAGGCCTGGCAAACCAGTTCTGAGAAGCCAGACACTGAAAGCCTGCGAAGCACATACCTGGGGTCACTGGGGATCAGAATGAACTGGAAACCAACTGGTTTGGTTTCACTTGACCTGTTTCATGTTTCACCTATGAGGCCCCAAACCACGTGATTCTCCTTTGTCTTCCCGACTGCAGCTGCTCCCCTGCCGCCAGACTCTGAAAACCTCCCTTTCTAAGTGGTAAGATGGGCTGCAGATGAAGCTTCTTGGAGCCAGCAGGGTCCTTTCTGTCTGCGGCCATGCTTTTCTTTCTGCCTTACTCCGTGATGGCACTGTAGGCTTTCCCTCTTCTCTTTTTGTTCTATTCGCCCACTTCAGCCCTCTCCAGAGCCAGCAGACTCCCCAGGGAAAGCAGCAACCATGAGCTGCGGATGGTCCTGCTGCGCAAAGGAGAATTCCGCAGGCCGTGTGGGTGCTCTTCAAACCTCTCTGAACTCCACCATCACCTGGTGGTGCCTCCCTTGGTCTCACCTCCTGTTGCTTTTTCCAGAACTGGACTCTTCTCCTTCGTCATCTCCTTTTCCCTCCTCTCCTACCAACCTGCTCAGTCAGGTCTTCTTCCCGGTCAAAACAACACATGGCTCATAATCCCACAAGCTGCTCCGTTATCTTTTCGTGGGGAGACTACTGAATCATTGCTCTCCCCTTGTGGTCCTCATGTTCTCACCCCTAATTAATTCCTTAACCTGCTGCCATTTACCTTTTACTTCCATCACTGGACCGGCCTTCTTGGGATGGGCGTATTTAGTGATGTCAGTGTTATGGAAGACAAAGAGTTCTTCCCAGCGCTGGGTTAGCACCCCATTACTGCCGAGTTAGCATTGTTTCCCGCTCCCCTTTCATGTCTGGAACTGGGTTTTCTCCTACTCTTGCTCTCTGACTCTTAGTTTGAGGTTACTTTTATTGTTTGTTCTGGTTGGTTTTTTTTCTACTTACCTATCTGTCTAGTCACCTCGGTTTACTCTATCATCTATCTATCTATCTATCTATCTATCTATCTATCTATCCATCCATCCAAGCTATTTATCTAATTGGTTCTGTTACTTGGGGAAATTCTGATGAAAACAATAGCTTAACATGATTTACTACCAAAAGGCATGCTACCATCTAGTCCACTTGCAACAGTAGCAGATTTATGTATCTGAAGCCATCGGTTTAATCTGCTTCAAAGACTTCAGCAGCTTTCCATTTCTTCTTGAGAGCTCACCTCCTCAGTGCGTCCATCAAGAAGCTCCACCTGGCCCCAGTGTGCATTTGTGTATCTCATCTCAACACCTTCTCTTCGCCATCCTCTGTATGGTCCCAAGGGTCTCCTGTTTCCCAGCATATGGTCCTTGGTCGCATTGTTTCCTTTCTGGAAATGGGAGTTCAGCTCTCTATGGTAAGTCTTTAAGACTCCCTTACACACAATCCTTTGCATTCACTCAACTTACTATACTTAACTGTATTACAGCACTGGGTCACAGCCCATATGCTAAGGGTTACTTTTGTGTCTGCCTTTACCAGCCAGGAGAGGCAGTAATGTCTACTCATTTTTAAATCTATCCTGGTGACTAGGCTAAGAGCCAGCATTTATTCATTCAACCACCATATATATATATGTATATATATATATTCTTTTATTAAGCAGTAATCAAGTACCTAGCCTCCATTAGACATAGACTCTGTACCAGGCCTGTGTGTGCTGACTGACTGAATGGAGAGTCTGGGGAAGACTTGAGCTCAGCTAGGGAAAAGGGTTAACATCTAATAATAACCATGGTTTTGATCTGGCCTGAGGTATACTGGACATCTCTTCAGTTGACTCACCACTCCCACTGAGTCACTGTCTGACTTTCGTCAGCCATCCAGGATCTTGTTGATGCAGAAGGAAGAGGCTAAATCTTTTAATTTCTTTATTATTCATAAATTCTATTTTCTCATGATGTGCTCATTTCCAAGGCAGCTCCTAGAGTGGACAATACTCCAGTTCTGGAGATCCCCTCTTAGGTCAGACATTAGGCTTTCAGCCCATAGGGCCAGGGGTTGACATCCTTTCATTTCACCCACATAGCTAGTTGGTAAGATGGGCAACACAGAGACGAAGATGCTATTTTTCAGGGAAGTCAAGTGACCTGCCCAAGGTCATGGCACAAGGGTTGGCATGTAGGTATCTGTACTGCTGCTTTGGTGGGTTTTCTTATAAGGAAGTGGATCTGGTCACTTGCTTTGCCACCCAGTGTGGTTAGAAGTAAAACCTGCACCCATCTCGTCCCAAACCACCACATCCTCTTCGTGCCGTTTCTCAGATGTCTTTCATAATCTCATTCTTCCGATCCCTGCATTTCTGGAGCAAGTATCAAGACTCTGCTTCCCTTTCTGGTCACCAGCTTCCATTCATCGTCTCTTCTTACCGTCATTTTCTCACTTCTCCATTTTTCTTTTGTTGGCCTCATTTTCCTATCCTTGTCACTGGTCATCCTCTAAGTTGGCAGTTTCGGTTATTTTGGGGGGGGTGGGGGGGTGACTCAGATTTTTCCAGGCGTGGTATGAAGTCTCAAGCCTTCTAGGAAAAAGAAAGGCAGGACGCCTCCTCCCAATTGCCCTCCTACCCTGTGATTTGCATTCTGTAAGACGTACAGGTCTTCCAACCTGCTGGAAGGTGTGGCTCGCACACATCAACTCTCAACAGAGTCAAGGTTAGTTCTCAGTCTGGCCCCTCACCCTCTGGCCTGCTCTGCAAGCCCCCTAGAGCTTAGGGCGTCCACTTTGGGCCCATCATCCTGCCAGCTAGGGCAACCCCTGGTAAGAGAATGGGTTCCATGAACATAGCACATCTCATTTGAGAAATGGGCATAACCCAAGAATTCATGGAACTCACGCTTTATTCTGCAGACCGAAGCTCTGGATGCGCAGAGAAAGCAATGGTCACCAGTGCTTATCCAGCAAGGATACAGCATGGGCCTGGAGTCTTTGATTCCTTATTTTGGATCTTTTCTTTATCACAAGATACCTGGAACATCCAAGGTCTGCGATAAGTGATTTGTATGATTGGTGGGCCTGGATTTTGGATAGATTTCTTTCTTTTGAGATCAAAAAAAATTTTTTTTTGTTGTTCTTTGGGTAGAGGTTTACAAGGAAAATTTGCTTCTTTTCATTTTTCTGTATCATTTACTGGGGGCTCATACAACTCATCACAATCCATCCATCCATTGTATGTCAAGCACATTTGTACATTTGTTGCCCTTATCATTCTCAAAACATTTGCTGTCTACTTAAGCCCTTGGTATCAGCTCCTTATTTTTTCATCCCTTCCTACTCCCCCCCCCTCATGAAATCTGATAATTTATAAATTATTATTATTTTGTCATGTCTTACACTGTCCGATGTCTCCCTTCACCCACTTTGCTGTTGTCTTCCCCCCGCTGGAAGGAGGTTAAATGTAGATCTTTGTTCCTCCTTCCTACTTCACCTTCCCTCTACCATCCCAGTATCTCCACTTTCAACACTGGTCCTGAAGGAAGTATCATTCCTGGATTCCCTTTGTTTCTGGTTCCTAGCTGTACCAATGTACATCCTTTGGTCTGACCAGCTCTGTAAGGTAGAATTGGGATCATCCAACAATTCAGTGGACATCATGTACTTTGGTGTCAATTTCATGATTGGGAGTATAGGGGTGGAGTCTAGCTTGTCAATTTGGTGATAGCCAATAAGAACTCTGTGTGGGCATGGAGAGAGCCAATGAGACCTCTGTATGGGCATGACTTTCTCTGAGAATTCTGGGAAATCTCACGGTATTTCCCCCCCCCCCCACCCCACCCCTCATGGAGGTGAAACACTATAGACTCAGTCCCTGGGAATGCTCTACTGACAAGACAAGATGGCAGCATAGACCCTGAGTCCTAGAAACTAGAGGAGCCAGAGGAGAAGCCATACAGGCTTACCCTGATTGAACCAGATCTCTGAAGCCGGAAAAGCCACAGAGAGACCCCTGCCAGTGCTAAGATGCTTCTACTGTCAATAGATACTGCTGATGTACCCTGAGCCCTGGAAATGAAAAGCCATGGGGAGAACCCTGCCAGTGCTGGCATGCTTCTACTGCGACTGGATACACAAGACTCTGCACCCACTGGCCTGTGATTGTCCTGGTGCCATTACATGTGCTTCATGAGTTGGAAGGAGTTTATAGACTTGTATTGGACATATGGGCTAATATCGGACTTATGACCTTCAACTGGACTGGGTTGGGATACTTTCTCAATGTTCCATTCCTCTTGTATATAAATCTTTCCCTTATATCCATATGCATGTCTGTGAATTTGTTTCTCTGGTGTACGTGGACTAACACAGATTCATACACAGTTTGTTTGTGACAAGGGTTCCACTTGTGACAAGGTAACAGAGCACTTCCAATCCCTGCCTGGGTTTCCCACTGTTTTTGTCTTTCTTTCCGATCCTTTCTCACCTCCGATTCAGAGTTTGATCCCTGGGTCGATGCTGCCCTCTGATCTCCAAGGGTTGGTGGTTCCAGTGGCTAGCCATCTAGCAGTTACCCTCATTTCTTATATTTAACTGTAGGAATTCCTTGGGGGAGCAGACTTCAGGAGCCCATACTGGTGCAAAGTCTTTGGGGGTTATGATTGCAGTTGCTGGGAGAACTAAGGAGGGAAACTGAGGCTCATCAGTCCCAAAGGTATAGGCAGCACCTGACTGTGCTCACAAGGTGGAGAACTTGCCAAGGCACCAATCTGTCCCCAAGGAATAGTAGTAATCCACTGTCCATGAAGATGATCATAATGCCAATTTTTCATTTCTAAGCTGTAGATTAATCACCAACTAAGGTAATTTTCAAATATTCTTTATTTCTGATCTCTTTCCTCCAGCATACCAGAGCGGACCATGCCTGAACGAGCCCCAGGGCCACAGTGGGTCACATGTGAGGATGCTGACTGGGGAGAAAAGTGGGGCCTTCCATGCTCATAAACAGTCACAGTCTTGGACACCCCAAAAGGGGCAGCTCTACCCTGTCCTTTAGGGTCTCTATGAGTCGGACCTGACTTGTTGGCAGTGAGAATTTCAGAATTCCCTACAACAGCTTGCCCTAAGAGATCCTCCATCTTCTCATCTTGTAATTTAGGAACTAAGGCTTAGAGAAATTGATCGAGGTCACCTCATTAGAAAATCTCAGGGCGGAGGATTCTAAGTTGAAGCTCCCTCACCCCCACCTCCACTATATCACTCCCACACAGCAACTCACCATAATTAAATTAATCGTAGCCACATGACCACCGTAAACCTTTAACTCTATTTCCCTCCAACAACCTTCAATTCTCTAGATCATTACAGAAATACTGGGAAGTCACTCTGGGTTTGTTCAAGTCCTGCACTGATTTGTTGACTGAACTCAACCACAAATTCAGGACATCGTCTATTGGTCCCCCCTCCCCTGCAGTGCATACTAGATGCCCTTTCCCTGGGGTGAAATCCCCAACTGTACTCCAAGAAGTTCTGGAGGCAGATGTCAGGGTCAGGGCAGGAGTCAGCCCTACTTCTTGCCCAGAACTTGCTCTCCCTCCCCCTGTTGGCATTATAAGACGAGAAGACCTAACGAGTGTTGATTAGACAGCACAGAAGCCTTGGAGATGATTGCATTCATTCACTTACTCATTCATTCATTCATTCACCCATGGCAGTGGGTGTCGCACAAGTCAGCATGATTAATCACCACTCAATGATCTGTGGTTCTTCTGTAAACCTACTTACTACATACATAACCTGTGGTGCCCAAAGGGTCCTAACAGCATCCTGTTGAGTAAACACAGAAGAAATTCCAAGAAGACAAGCTAGTTACTCTATTGGCTTCAGAGCGGCATATGCAGAATTCAGTCAACTTAGTGCACTGTCATGGGTAGCCAGAGCTCTCAGAAAGGAATGTGTGGCTTTCTGGAGAAAAAACGGCCCCACTCCAAAAGCTTATACATGCTGTAAAGTGTAGGAGCATTTGTTAGTCATTGTGACTGGAAAAGCCCACATGCCATCAAATCAGATTTGGGCTGAGTTTCAAGAAAGAAATCATCAGCCATGTGACACACCCATCCTAGTAGCCAGGATTTGTTTCTCCCTGGGGCATGTCAAGATTCTAGACCTTCATCTTTCCCATCTCCCCACTTAAGGGCAAATGGACAAAGTTGGTGCTCCAAGAACTGGGGGATGTTTTTGTTTGTTTGTTGCAATGGGATCCAAGCATCTACTCATGCTAAAGTCTGTTGGCATGGACAGAGGACCACCAAGCCTCTACTGTGGCCATACCTGCCTTCGTGTTCCCTGCAGAGAAGTGTTGGTCTCTTAGGCCTGCATTTAAAAACAAACCCAAACAAACAAACAAACAAACAAACAAGAACACATCAATTTGTAGAATGAACCAGAGGATAGAGGGAAAAGGCATTTATCCCCTGATTATAAGGTATTCTTGGAACTATGATCTTAGGGAACATCAAGACCCCAAAGGAGTAGACTTTTCCTGAGAAATAACACCCCCAATTGGCATTCTATCCTGGTGACTTTTGACAGCCTCATAACACCATCCTCTCACATATTTAATGGCTTTCTTAAGAAGACAAGGCAAGGCAAAACAGAATCAAAAACATCTCAGCAACTCATTTTAAAAATAACTTTATTCTTAAAGAAATATTTTGTAACTGCTGCAATTAGAAAATTAGAAAGACTCTTAGTTGGTGCAAACACTTTGTTCTCGATAGTTCTTCTCTGGGGGATAGATGGAACTTTCAGTCCCCCGTAAAAGGTTGCAGTCTCAGAAACCACCAGGGGAAGCTCTACCCCATCCTAAAGGGTCGCTTTGACTTGGCCTTGACTCCATGGCAGTGCAATAGTTGAGGCTGCTAAGTACAGGGTCAGCAGTTTGAAACCACCAGCTGCTCTGTTGGAGTAAGATGAGGCTGTCTGCGCTTGTAGAGTTACAGTCTTAGAAACCCACAGGGGCAGTTCTATCCTGTGCCAAAGGGCTGCTTTGAATCAGAATTGATTCGACAGCAGCACATTGTGTTTAACCTAAAGGTTGGTGGTTGAAATCCACCCGGTCACTCCACAGAAGAAATGACGGGTGACTTCCATTGGTAAAGGTCACAGACAAGAAAGTCCCACAGATCAGTTCTGTTCTGCAGCACGTGGGCTTGTCAGGAGTCAGAACCAGCTCAGAGATAATAGGATTATCGTTTTGTTTTGTTTTCATTAGAAAGAGGTCTGGCTCACCACAAGATACAATCATAATAAATATCGTTTTGCAATTCTAATTTGAGGTAGCTCCCTGTTTAATATATTGAGCCCTGGTACTTTCTCTTGAGAGAGAAAGAGAGAGAGAGAGAGAGAGAGAGAGAGAGAGAGAGAGAGAGAGAGAACTGTTGTCCTCCTGTTGTTGATTGAAAGTATTGAAATTATCAAATTGAAAGTATCAAAGGATAATTGGAAAGGACTAATCAATTATTGATCCATAGCCACCACTAGTAGGAGGCCAGAGAAAATCAATGATGCCTGGTTGGCTACCCCAATGGGCTCCTCTGTTTGGGATTACGACAGAAGATTCAGGACAGAGTCTGAAAGAGAGAAAAACAATATCCCAAAGCATCAACTAGACAAGACTGGTGGTAGCCCCCAGCCCCTAGCCTACCTATTGCCATCAGGTAGATTCTGACTCACAGCGACCCTCAAGACCTGGCACTGAGCCCGCCCTCCCTGGAAGATCAACTCTCAACCACTCCATGCACAGACCTTTAAAACAAGCTGTAGGACCAGGGAGGAACTTGCTCCTCGGCACCGTCACCTGTCCCAAACCAACTATACAAAATCATCTGTCCCCCACCCCGCAAACAAGACCCAGCGGGCAGGAAGCAGTAGCAGAGAAGGCTGAGTGGAAAAAGGAGGAGCCAGGGAGGACATGGGAGGAAGAGGGCTCTCACAGCGAAGGGGCCAGAGTCAAGGTCACACAACAAATTGTGTACAAACCGTTGAATGGGAGCATCTGCTTCATCGATGTGCACCGAAACCATATCCCAAATTTCAACAAGAGAAAGCCAGAAAACAACAACAGTAATGACTGTCTTTGCTTGGGAGTCCCTGCGGCTTGATGTCTGGTCCCAGATGGCCATGGGGGAGGAGGGCATGATTACCATGGGATAGCAAGCAGAGTGACCTGCTAACACACAGAGGCAGCTGGCCAGCAGTCCTATGGAGGGTAGGCATGCACTAGCAGAAGCCAGGGTAGGGGTGCAGGGTAGGGGGTAGGGGGTGGGGGTGCGCGGGACCTTACCAGAGAAAGTGTCCCAGGCAGAATTCTAGGAAAAGTGAGCTGGGGGCAGCGTGTTTGTGCAATACCGAGGTCACGATAACTGAGGATGGGGAAGTCTCCAGAAAGATTGGGCCTGTTTCCTCCCTGTCCTGTGGTTCTGAGGAAAAGTTGAGGGACTTGGCAATGGGGTAGCAGATTCCTCTTCCCTGGAAGAACTTCGAGACCGGAAAAAGCATGCCAGCAGCCCTCTGGGTGGATGGACGGAAGTCCTCCTGTGAACTCCAGGAAGGCCTGCGTCTGGAGCACTTCCTCTTAGGCAAAGGGCAGTTCTGGTTTGGGTCTTTTTTTCCACAAAACAGCAGTGACACTCCTGGAACTCCTCATGCTGATCTCAAGATGAGTTGATGGGGACTGCAGGGAAGATGATGCTGGCAGAGCGGGTATCAGGGTTATGAATGGCAGGGGGCAATACTGCACCTATTGAAGGAAACCCCTGATGGATTCACAGGAGGGCACAGGTAGCATTCACCCCTATCATCCCCTGGTTCCGGGTCACAGGTGAGTACGTCAAGGCCTGGAGAGGTCAGCCACTGAAGATGGTCACATGACTGGCAAAAGGCAGAGCCAGGAACAGACCTGGAGTTTCTGACTCCAACCCTACTCTCAAGGCCTGGTCCTTTCTCTGGAGGCTGGAAGGCATGTGAGTGAGGTCAGGCTATTATAGTTCATAGTCAACCAACATCCACCCAGCCACCTGCTCTGCACAGGCTATCTCATTCGTCTTTACCATCATCTGTATCATCTGTGATGTCGCTAATCCCCTGTCCCCTTTTATAGGGACATGAAAGGTAAGACACTTAAGGGCTCTTCAGACACAGATGCCACTTTGGCCTCCCTGCCCTGCTGACAAAAGGTTGAGCAGCACATGGTGGGGGGGGGGGGTCATCCATTCCTCTGGGGTGGGATGAGGTGGATTCCCTGGGATTTCCCAAGTGATTCAAGGTCTGGCTCTCCCAAGACTGGGAGGAAGAGGACTTGGTTGGCTGGCTTCTCCTCTGTCTGTGGCACAGCCCTACAGGTGACCCAAAAAGAGGTCTGGAATCAGACTGTCTGGAATCAGACTGTTTGGACATGGAGATTGGAGGCAAAGGTAGGAGGGGTGGGGATGCATGGAGTTTCAGCGTTTCATGGGTAGATGCTTGGCTCCTGGGTGGATGGGACCAGGTAAGGAGTACTCAGGACATTCCTGTTGGCCGGAGCGGAACAGCCCCTTTGGGTTTCGGAGGCTGTAACTCTTCACAGGATCAGAAAGTCTCATCTTTCTCCCTGAGATCGGCTGGTGGGTTCAGACGACGGCCCTGAAGGTTAGCAGCCCAATGAGTCGTCCCTGTGCTCTCATGGATTCACTGCCATGGCTCACAGTGACCCCTGAGGGCAGGGTAGAACTCTTTCTGTGGGTGTCTAGGATTCAAACTCTTTACAGGACGTGAAAGCCTCATCTTTCTCTGCTGAGGCGCTGGTGGTTTGGAACTGCTGATGCACAACTCACGCATAACTCGCCAGGCCACCAGGACTCCTTGGAGCCTGCGCTAGGGGTTTAGATGCTTCCTCTCATTCACGTCTTAGAATAACTCTGTAAATTGCCCATCGATTCCTGATTTGGACTCCAGGGCAGAGCACGGGAACTCCGGCCCTAGCCTCCCATGTCTTAGAGATGAGAAGTCCTTTGTTAGGTTTTCCCCTTTCTCACGGCCTATAGTTTGCAGTGGTTAAGGGCTAGGCTGTCAACCCAAAGCTTGCTGGTTATAACACGCCAGATGCTCCTTGATAGAAAGACATAGCAGTCTGCTTCAGTAACGATTGCCGTCTTGGAAACCCTCTGGGGCAGTTCAAGGCTGACTCATAGGGTCCTTGTGAGTTTCAATCAATACTACTGGGCTGGGGGTTCAGGAGTTGGGAAGGGAAGGGCTTCCAGGGCATGAAGCAGTCTGTATGTCTGCGCTGAGACCTGTCTTCTCCCCCGCGGAGCAGGGAGTGGGGGGAGGGGATAAGGGTGGAGGAGAAGAATGTGGCTGGCTTTCCAAGGAGGCCAGGGCCCTTCTCATTCGGATGTCTCTGGAAACCAGCCCCACTGTGTGCAGTGCCTGAGTACCTGTGAGTCTCCCAGCTGTCACTTGTGATGTTGTCTGACCCCGGTCAAAAGGCACTTAGCCTTTTAGTGCCCTTATTTCAACACCTGTAAAACGAGAATGCAGGCTCACCTCAGAGATATTGCGGCCTCCATTCCAGACGGCTCCAGTGAAGAGAAGGTCAAGAGAGAGTGAAACTCCCACCTTGCTTCAGTTTTCCGGTGAATAAGAAAGTGACATTTGCACTAATCTAGGAAGCATGCGATAGCTTGAAATAACATGATATTGAATGACCGCTGGATGTCACACAGATAGGAAGTGGACACACCCGGTCGGATGACTGGTGCCGGCAGACTTGACTGAGGCAGGGTTGTCACACATCTTCTCCTCATCAAAAAGGCACTCTCTGTGGGGCGCAGGAAAGAGAGGGGCAATAAAGCAATTGGGCTGTGGCTGTAGTACTAGTCCTAACTTCAAGGGTTCTTGTGTGGGCCCAATAAGCTACTGGCCCTTGGGGTTACACTTATGGGTTGCTAAACCCAGGGCCATTCATTCAAAACCACCAGCACCTTCACAGGAGAAGATGAGCCTTTCTATAGTCATAAAGGGTTATAAGCTCAGAACTCCACAGGGGACAGTTCTACTTTGTCCCAAAGGGCTTCTCTGAGCTGGGATGGATGCAAGGACAGTGAGTTTGGTCGTGGTTTGGATGTAAGGCCCCTAGAACAGTACACGGTCAGCTCATACATGTCAGCGGCTGTTGCTATTGTCCTGCCAGCTTGGGGGGTTGGGGGAGTGAGTGCTCGCTCGCCTGGCCCCATGGGCGAATGTTGCTGTCTGAGTGAGCTGGGCGTGACCATCAGTCTGGCCCTGGCTTGTCCTCATTTGAGTTCTTGGCTTTGCCTTTCTTCTCCCACAGATGCCAAAGGCAAGTGAGAACCGGCTGGAGCCAGCTGGGTCCCAAGACCTTCGCTGGGGGGCCACCTCTTAGCCTTTATAAACAGCTTCAGGGAGTGAGGAGAGACAAAGCTCTCTGAAAACATATACAGGCTGCCTTCTCACCAGGAAACGGTCTTTTGAACATCTCGGTTTCTTTTTCTTTCAGAGATTTCAGAGGCCCTTCTCCTTGCGAAACTTGAGTAGGTACTTATTAAAAGTGAGCTGTCTGGAGGCAGAATTCCTTGATACGGTTGGACACATCTCAGAATACACACTGCAGGAAAGCAGACCAGTGATGCACGATGGCATGAACTGGGGACCTTCTCCGGGTCCGCAAAGGAATACCACTCAGAATTTTAATTTTTATTTTATTCATTTGCTCAGTCTTTATATCTTCAAGGAGCCCTGGTGGCATGGTAACTCAGGGTTCAGCTGCCCAACTATTGGGTATGAGACCGGATGCGGTATCAAGAGTCTCCACGCTTCTCCTAGAACCTGGTATCTGGACCGGAGCTTCAAAACCTCCTTTAAACCAGTGGACCATGGGTGACCAGATCCAAGCCTCAGTAGGAAGGAATGGCCAGAAAAAGGTCTTTGGTGGGATTGGATTTAAATGGATCCATTTCCATTCGAGGTTCATTTAGCAAGATCTCTCATGTCTACAAGAAATCCCGGAGTATGATAGACTCTTGACACAGGTGGGAACACTTGACCAGAGGCAAAGAGGGGAAAGGCAAAGTGAGTGTTGAGGGTGGTGGAAGAAGAGCAGAGAAGGCAAGTCCGCCTCCCAGGGTGGCATACTCCGTAGGAGGTGTGGGTGTGGGTCGGGCATCTCACTTCTTCTTTCTAGTGTCAGTTATCAAAACAGACAAACTGGTTGCTGCCAGGACCATGCCAGCTCAGGGTGACTCCATGGTTGCCAAGCAGAACCACGTGCCATGGTGTTTCAAGGCTGTGACCTTTGGGAGAGGTGCCCTGGAAGTGCTGTGATCAGAGTGCTTTAGTCCTAACCACAAGGTTGGCGGTTCAAACCCACTAGCTGCTGGGAAGGAGATGGAAAGGAGAGTCTGTTTGCCTACAGAAGTATCTTGAAAAATCCCAAAGGCCATTTCCAGAGTGCCTCTCTGAGTAGGAATTGAGTGAACGGCCACAGATTTTTTAAAAAACAGATCTTTCCAACAGGACCCGATTGCTTCGAGGGTCACACTGGGACAGAGTGAGTCTGCAGGCTGCCAGTCTGTTTTGGTTTTCCAAGTGTTGGTCCTGTCCTCTGAGTTCATTTGGCACTCAGGACAGCGCCGAATCCTGAGTGTGTCAACCGGAGGCAGCAACACGGACACTGATGGGAGGCGTGGGTGAGTCAGTGGTGACTCAGAGAGCCGCTTTGTACAACAGAAGGAAACACTTCCTGGACATATGCCATCCTCACAACTTTTGTTGGTACTCACGGGTGTGCAGCCCCCGTGTGAATCACCCCTATGCCGAGGGCCTTCCTTCTTTTCTTTAACCCTCTCCCTTACCAAGCTCGATGTCCTTCCTAGGACTGATCTCTCTTGACAATGTTTCTAAGAAGCATCTGCCGAGACAGGTTTATGTATTGATTCTGTTGTCAGTTTATAGTACTTTCCATATTCTTTGCCAGCACCATCACTCAAATGCATCTATGTTCGACATGTGCTATTATTGTTTCTATTGACAGATGAGGGACTTGCGGTCCAAAGAAGTTAAAGAGCTCACCCGAGGCAGTAAGGAGAACGAGTGACCGATCGGAGGTTTGATCTGGGGAACATTGCAATATAAAGTCGTGTTCAATCCCTGACTCAACACCATGCTTCCTTCCAAGACTTCCTACAAACTGTGAGCCTCCAAACCAGAGTCCGCTATGTCACCCAGTTGCCAATTTCCATTTTAATAAAAGCCATAAAGCTATCCCTTTCAAGCCCTCAAAGCCCGGCTAATCCGCAAAGCATCAGCAGTCTCTCTGACAATGTAGTTGGTCTTCGAGGTTGCGGCATGCTGGATGTTTGAGAGGCTGAGATATGAAGGGGTTGATGCTGACAGGGGAAGAGAGATGGGAGAACTTGGCCGATGGTGCTCTGCTGGTCGTCGTCGTTGCGCCTCAGAAATGTGGTTTCAATCAAAACTCCCGAGATGTTTGTTTCTTTTCTGGTTTGGTAACACCATCCCCAAGACCGACCGCAGCAGCCTTGAGCTCAACTGTCACATCTGTTTATTCACTTTTCCATTTCTTCTAAGTAGGTCTCTTTAGTTGACTGAAACCCACAGGCCTGCAGCTGCTTCCAACAATCAAGTCAAAGGAGAAGAGGTCTCCTCACACCAGTTCATGGGCTTTTAGCTGCAAGTTGGAGATTTAGGCCTTTACAACCATGTTTATTCCATCCCTTCACATCTTGATGCTAGTTCTTTGTGATTCTATTGGATCTTATGAACTGTGAGTTAAAAACAAAAGAGCACTTGACACTCATCCATTTATTCACTTGGCAATATTTTTACTGTGGGCCCGTTACGCTCTTAGTGGTAGAGTGAAAACTAAGATAAAGTTCCTGCTCTTAAGGACCTCAGGGTCTGGCCAGAGCAACAGAGTGCCAAACAACCTCTTTAATGCCAGTGCCAGTCATCCTCCAACAAGTGTTTGTCAGCACACAGGGAATCCAGGATAGATAAACCCATCGGGGCCAACAAGGAGATTAGAGATAGGAGGGGAATTAGGGGAGAAGGTAGCAGAGGGGAAACGATCACAAGGATCGATCTAGAATCCCCTCCCAGGGAGATAAAGAATGGAAAAGTGGGTGAGGGACAACGAAGGATGATGTAAGATGTGGAAAAATAATCTATAACTTATCAAGGGTTCATGAGTGATGACAAGTGGGGGAAGGAGGGGGAAGAAATGGAGAGCGATATCAGGGCCTCAAGTGGGAAGAGAATGCTTTGAAGATGATGATAGCGGCTTATGTGCAAATGTGCTTGACACATTGGAGGAATGTATGGATTGTGATAAGAGATGTAAGAGTCCCCAATAAAAGTATTAAAAAAAAAGTTTGTCAGCACAGAGAATCTGAATTCTTCCAAAGGAGGACAAGTCCAACTTTGAATTTTCTATGAGTTCATATCGCCTTTGCTATTGAATGGGGGGTTGCCTTGGCATTTGGCTCTTTTGAACCCAGAAGACTTTAGGGTCCTGGGGCACTCTTGATGCCATATACATAGTCGGTTGAGAGGAGGCCCAGTGTGGGTGGGATGGGGCTTGGGGGAGATTATCCTTTTTGAGCTGCAATAGAACGTTGGATGTGGTCTCTTTGGGTTTCACAAGCTTTCAGTTACATCCCATAGTCTGCTTCAACTGTGAAGATCATCTTGGGACTGGGAGGGCCCCTGGTTGACTTCAGTTTTCTGATGTTGCTCTCTCAGGTCTGGGCATGGATCATCCTTTCTCTCCCGGTTCCTCTCCCTGCTAGTGCCAGCCAAAGTGCACTGAGTTCTGAAGAGAGGGTGACTCACCAGAGCGACCATTCAGTGGTAGTGGAAAGACACAGTGTGCTTATCAGAGGTGGGGTCCCTTCCAGGCACTGTGAAATGATGAGAGAAACAGCTTTCTTCTCAGCAGTCACCCCTCCCCTAGTACCCGACTCAGCGAGGATTTTGTCAGTCCAAAGCAGAGAGAAGGCAATGACCTTTGGTGGGTTTTAAGTATGAGTGTGCGTCTAGGTAGATGCATGTGTGTACACCCATGCGCATGTGTCTGTGTGTAGAAGCGCACACAGTGTCCCATGTACATGTGTCCCAGGGAGCACCCCTGCTGCTGCTGTGCTGCTAGAATTCCCACAGGAAGCAAAAATACCTGGCCAATGGGAGGCCGCTTCTTTGGACGGGCAGGTACCTGCTTTCAAGCACTTGTTGAGAGTCGATGAGACTTCACACACTTTCCCACCCCCTAAAATGGGTAGCTGCCAAAGGCTTTCACTGGTCTTCAACCCCCATAGTGCCTCAGGCCTTGGCACCTGATTCTGATGGGAATCAAATAGATAAGAAACAGGAAAGCCATGATGAGTCATTCTCCAGTCTTGCCGTTTTGCTCCATCAACTATCTGACAAGTAACCACACATTGTGGTTTCTGTCCTTTTCAGGAGAAAAAAAAATCACATTATCAAAATGATCTGAGATTGATCTTCCTTTTCCCGCTGCACTGAAAGAGATTCTGGCCAGATTATTGTAAACGTCATCAGAGTGGATCAAACCACGGTATAATGAGCTACTTGATCAGCTGACCTCCCTCTTGAACCAACTTACATTTGTTCTAGGTGTAAATGTGTCTCAATTGTCCCATTCCAGAAGGTTCTTCTCTGGTGTATAAAATATTGCTTGTGGTCTTTTCTTTCCTATTTCTTATTTTTATCTTTATATTATTATTACTCTGTTATTTTTCTTCTGCTTTGTTTTTTGCAGTTTCTGTTAGGTTTCCCAGTTTATGGGACACAGAAGGAGTAGGTGTATAGGGAGAATAGCTGTTGGTTTGTTGGGAACAAGAGGTAGAGAGGGTGAGGTAACTGGTGAGAGTGAACAATAGATGGGGAAGGGGAAAGGGGGCACTAGAACTGATTGTGATGATGTATATTTAACTACTTCAAAGTAACTTAACTATGGAAGTGTATGATATATGAATGCGTGGGTGTGTAATAAAGAACTTTAAATCAAAGAGTAATTGTATATTAAGAAAACATCCCAGCCCAGTCCAGTTCAAGTCCTTAAGCCCAATGTTAGCCTATATGTCTGACACCATTCTATAAGTCCTCTCCAGACTCAAGCAACACGTGCAATGATGCCAAATGTAGGAAGATCACCGGCCAGTGGGTGGATATAGGAATTTTATACCCAGAGAACAAACATGTAAAAGAAAGAAAACCATGTTGACCATGGTCTCCCTGGATGAAGGAGGAAGTGTTTTTGCTTAGGGGGCATTACGTTTATGTTCATGGTAGTGGAATAATTTGGATAAAGATATCTGTGGTTGCACAACAGAAAGAGTATAACAATGGCACAGAGCGATACCTCTAAAAGCTGTTGAATTGGAGAAGATTTTGTATGTTTTGGCACAATTTGTCGCGATAATATTTAAACTAGCAACATTGAGTAAAAGGAAGAAGGGATGATCTAAAACGGATTGTGGTAATGACTGTACAACTCTTCTTGACATGATCGACCTATTGAATTGTACGTTATGTGGTTGAGGTGCTAATACAGCTGCTTAAAAAGGAGAAGAAGAAAGAGGGTGGGACCAGTAGGGTGCTTACGAAACTGTCTGTCTTTCAAGCCATCAGAAGGCACTGGGAGAAGGGTGGGCACACAATGGGGGGAAACTCACTGCTCTCTGCCTTTTACATGACTCATTGGGTCACCCAATAGCCCTTTGGATTTTTCAGAATTTCTCCCAGGTTGACTGTAGAAACGGGGTGTCGAGGAGTCTACTCTGACGTGCGTGGCTGAAGAAGTGCCCCATGAAATGCGCTTGCCTGCAGTCTCTACGGAGACAGATCACAGGGCTTCTCTTCTGCACCCACTGGGTGTGTTCAAACTGCCAACCAGATTGTAAGGGGCTTTGGCCATCACTCCAGAGGCTCGGTCTTTATCAACGGTTGTTGTCTCATGCTGGCTGGATGTGAATGCTGGCGCCTGGCGGCCACCCCTTGCATGGAGACGAGAAGTGCGCCAGAGGACTTCCAAGGCTGTGGCCTCTGGGAATCAGATGGGCAGGCCTGATATCAGAGGGTGAGTAGGTTCAAACCACCCAACTTTCTGACAGGAGTCCTGTGCTTATCCATCCACACCTCCAGGGCGCCCTTTCTCCATGAGACAACGGAAAACCAATGACGCATGTGAAAGTGACTGGGTCAGACTTCTGTCAGGAACTTCATTCTGCCAGAAGCTTGAACATCCCTTTGCATAGGAGATGGCAAGTCAGGAAGAGACGATTCTTTCATTGACAACCATTTCGTGACTTCTGCTGCTGCTGCTGAGTGAATTACCTATAGCTTTTCAAACCTTCGTGCACCGCCTAGTCCACCAGAGGAGCTTGCTCAGTTGCAGAGTCTGATGGAACAGGTCTGGGATGAGCCCAGATCCTGCCTTCCCAAGGAGCCCTAGGGTGATGCCAGTAGAGCTTAGGGACCACACTAAAGAAGCAAGAGCCTCGTGGATGCTGACAGCATGCAGAGAGCATCCCTCGCATGCCAACCCGACCCCGTGCATATATATTTGCACTCAGGTCTCTTGGTGCACTTGAGGCAATGCCTAGTGCCATTCCACTGCACTGAAGAAGGAAGGGACTCTGGGAGGTTGGGTAACTTGTTCCAGGTCACAGAGCTGTCTGTGAGAGCTTCAGACCTCCGAATTCTTCATGCCACCCAGAAAAAAACAGAATGCAGCCCGCGTGTCCAAAGGCATCTCCTCCTATCTCAGTTTTCTCGCCCTGCTTCCTTCCCTCCCCCCCTCCCCCCCACCTGGGCAACACAGTTACCACCTGTGCTTCAAGAGCAAGATTCAAATATGACTCATCTGCAGCTTGGAAGGGGGAGGCAGGTGTCTCATTTCCCTTTGTGACGAAGAGTGATGCTTTGAGGGTTTACCTAATAGCTGGTGCCCATAGAGAAGGTCACAGGTAAGGGTAAAGCCACCGTTTCCCACGACTTCAGACACTGTTTGCCAGCAGCCTCTTCGTATGTACCACGGGGGTGGACAAAAGGGTGCCTGTGGCTCCTGCTGGGCTGCAGAGCTATTGTTTCTCTTGTGGCTTGGGGAAAAGCATGGCAGGCAGCCCAGGAATGCTTCCTGTCCACTGTGGGGATTTCGGCAGGGGTACACGGAGCTCTCTGGGCTGTTAAATTATCTGCCATTGCAACATCTCTCCATGCCTGGGCTTTCCCGATCCTCTTGGCCAGCTGTGAGTTGGCTGAATGAGGCAACCAGGAGACTCTGGGCTGCAAATCCAAAGGGAACTGTTAGAAATACCGGCAACGGGAGTGAGAGAGTTATAGTTTATTGTCCCAACCTGGCTGATAAACACATGTGGGATTAATTGAAGACAGGGAAAGAAATGGTTCGGTGAGCCTCCTCTTTCTAGTTCTCGGGTCTCTTGCTTTCTGATGGTGGGACCAGAGTGCAGGTGCTTTAGCCGGTTCCCTGCTCCAGCTGACAAGGTTCACTTCCCGCAAGACATCCCTGAGGGGAAACCACGTGAACCTGCCCCAGTGCAACCCAGGGTGCTGGAGCAGCTGTATGGAGAGCCCTGTCAGCGGTAGGAGGCTGACTCATTCCCTGAGTCTACTTTCTTCCTGCGTTCAGCATCATTGTATATTCTTTTATGAGATTGAGGAAGACTTCATGGATTGGTGTCAGAAATATGGGCTTAGGTTGGGCTTATGGGCTTGGGCAGCACTGGGTTGGGATGTTTTCTTGATGTGCACTTGTCCTTTCTATAAAAGTCTCTCTTTTACAGATGAGTTTCTGTGCATTTGTTTCTCTAATGTCCCCAGACTAACCCAGGGAGCCTCCGACGACTGCGCCCTCTTGTCTCCAGAGGAAGTTCGCTGTTCTTCTCTGGACTGCCTGGTGAAGAGACAGCTGGAGAGGGTGTGGGCAGTCGTTGGGAGCTGACCTTCACAGGTCAGGAATGAGGAGCTGTCGGTTACGTGACTCACTAACCACAGAGCCCTCTTGTACTTCTTGAAGATACTTGAGCCTCTTTCCAGATCCTCTGGATTCAAATATGGGGAGAAGAGCTGGCTCTTCATTTTAAACCAGCATTCCGGGTCTCTTCCCCCACCCCATCCTCCACGCACTTTAAGTTATGGAGGTGGTCTGAGCAACAGGGAAGCATGGACAGCAGACAATAGGGAGCGAAGACACAGAATCCAGAGCCAGAGGTTAGGATGCTCTGTGTAGAAGGAGGCTGTGGCGAGGACCATAGAAACCAATGGGCTTTGCAAGTGTCTACCACGTATAGTGGGTGCTTGAGAAACACTTGTGGACTCAGAGCCAGCATCTCCTGACCTCCAGCCTGGTTTCTTCTTGAAAACACATGGGCGGGGCGGGGAGGTGGGCACAATTTGGATGATATCATATTTATTCTCAGTCTATTTACAACCTCTGGGTTTTGAGACCAACAAGATGCAAGAGGCAGGACCTCAGGAGGCTGAGACACGGTGGAGACTCGAACAAGATGCACCTGAACAGGAAGAACAAAGCTCTTGACCTTGGGTGCCACTGCACAGGTGCAAAGGCGAGGTCCAGGCTAGCCCCACAGTGTCACCATAACCCTGGGCTGCATCCCAAGAGGTATCAGCTCTGGCATGAGGTGCCCAAAGGCTCGCTCTCCCCTTTCTGTTGGTCAGAACGCAGCCCGAAACCCTTCGTGCACTCTGAGGATGGTGGCGGCTAGCAGAATCTTCGGGGGATAGGAACTCGTGGAAACCAGGCAGCTGAGAGTCTTATAGGACCCAGGGAAGTTTCATATGAAGAAACGTGGACCTGAAGCAAGGTAATTACTACGTTTAGGTGAGACAAAAGTTTGAGGCTGGGAAGTAGGTTGAGTGAACAGAATGAAGAAGAATGATTGGAAACTCCAGAGGGATAGGCCACAGATCCTTGGACGGAAGAACTTCAATAAAAACAGAGGCAAAACCTTCCCTGCCCTCTAGCATCTTTACAGGAGAGAGTAGAACTGTCCCTGTGGGTTTCCGAGATGGCATGCCAAACTCATCTTTTGATTCCAGTCTTGGTGTGGGAGCCTGTCCCGAGGATCAAGCCAGAGTGCCACAGTAGCCTCACAGCAGCTTCAAGAGCTGACTTCTTGGAGCACAAAGACCATGGCATTGAATCTAGAGCTCCTCGTTGCGGGTTGGGCATCTTGGACCACTTACTTAACACCCTGGCACTCAGTTTTGAGATCACAGGGTAGTATTTCTTTGGAACTATCCACAAAGCTACCCAAGATCTAGAAGGCCACCCCAAAGCCAGGGTGGTGTACATGTTGCTCGAGTGTTCTTTTTATGGTTCAGTTCTAAGAATGGGTTGGGTGTGTGCACAGGGAACCTGGAAAGGCACTGAGATCTCATTTCTGGCTGACCTTGAGGCCCTGCACAAACAGAAGTGAAGATTATGGCAAGTGGGTCCAGATAGGTTGGAAAGCAAGCCCCAATGCACACCCAGAGTCTTCAGCAAAGATGGGGAGATTGATTGCTTCCAGGAATCTGATTCAGTTTCTCTAAAGAACTCAGATGCCACCTTTTGTTGAATCTGATGAGCTCACCTTAAAATTTATATGAAAATACCAAGGAGCTAGACATTGAAATGTAGAAAGAGGAACCAAGTAGTAGTGTTCCACATAGCTTCTTTTGAAAATGAGATTTCAATGTACAGTGCAGTGGTTTTGATAAATTTACAATGCGGTGAAACTACCTCAACTATTTAATGTTGGAGGAGTTTATCTAACAAAGAAGTGTCTTTTCAAGAGATGCTGCAAACACAACTGGAGAACCACGTGTCCAAAAAAAAAAAGTTGAGTCCCTCCCCACACTAGGTTACAAAAACCAACTCCAAATTGATCAGGGAACCAATGTTAGAGCAAAAACTACTAGGTTTTGAGAAGTAAAGACCTTAGATTAGGCTGTGACATCTGAGATATGATGTTGAAAGCATAAGTCATATGGAAAAATTGGACTTCCTAAGAAATCCAACACTTTATGATACAGGGAAGTGAAAAAACAATTCACAGGATGGGAGGGATTTTTTTTTAAACATCTTTTTTTTTTGGGGGGGGGCATCACTGCTCTCTGGTGGTGGGAGTAGGAGGCCGAGCCCCACTGCTGGAATTGAACCTCCGTCCCAGTGGGCCGCAGTCCTGCACACAACGACTACGCCACCGGAGATCAGCCCGGGAGGGATTATTTTAAAATAGAATATCTGACAAGAAGCCAAAATCCATATGATGATGTGTTTACACATATATACACATGTATATATCCCAGTACCTTTTAATTCCATTTCACCAGGATGATTTGAAATACACACACACACACACACACACCTTACAGCGGAACCACAAAAAGAGAAATAGCTTACCTGAAAACAGGCAAAGGCTTTGAACAGCTATTTCTTGAAGAAGCTATGCCAAGGTCAGTTTAGGTACACAGAGATGGTCAGCATCGTTTGTCACTGGGGAGACACAAATAGAAACCTCCACTACTTGATTCTCATGTGGATGCTTATCATGAAACAATAACTGGGGAAAACACCAAGTGCAGATACGGATGTGGGGACATTGACACGCTCACCCACAGCTGGTGGGGAAGTGATTCCAACTCTGGGGAAAAGGACCTGGTAGTTCTCAAAAAAATCAGAGAGGGAGAGTTACCACATGACCCCCCGCACTTCGGGGATGTCCCGCCCCGGAGGACCAGGCAAGCAACATTTAGCCGCCAAAGCTGGGCTGTGCTGCGGCTCAGCACAGAGCCCTGTGCTCAGGGCGAGATGTCAAGACCCGAGATGCCATCTTTGTATGGGAAATGTGGGCTCTTGGCAAATCCTGAGAAACAGAAAGCAGTTGAGTGGTTGCGGGGGCCTGGGAGGGTGGAGCCCTGGAGCTGTGGTTCCCCAGCTTGGGCTGTGATTTCGCTGACAGCCAGTTGGCAACCATTCCTGGGAGAAAAACTGGGCACAGCAGTGACACTCTTATGATCCCCCCGGGGTGACCCCGAGTCGGCATTGACGCGATCCATGGCAGTGAGTTGAGGTGCAGGAAGAGAGGGAATAAGAAGCTGGGACTAGTAGGTGCGACATGCCTCGTTGGACACGAATAACACTCTGTCATTAAATAGCTGGAGTTGCACAGAATTGTCAGTATATTCAACGCACGGGACGGCACACTTTGAAAGGGCCGGGCGAAACCCCAGTTTCCCAAGAGGCCGCATGGAGGACAGATGTAAATCTCTGCCCATGACTTGCAACGTGACTGTACTCGGAAATGCCTCTCTTCTCCCCTCCTCTGTGCTCCTCAGAATATCGAGCTGAATGGAGTTCTTGCCACCAGGAATGTCTACCCAGATGATGTCAGCTTCCGTGCTGGGAATCGAGCGTAGGAATGCAGTCAGTTCTCGAGTCCCGGCTGACTAGATGTCACCTTGACCTCGGGCGGAGTCTCAGGGCTGACGGGAAAGACTCAGCTCCCCAAATAGGAAGCTCAATCCCCTCAGGTCCTGTGACTGTGCCCCAGCCTTCAGCTCACAGACCTCAGGACACTGCACTTCTGCCAAGGCCTCTTCCAGCTCCAGCCTGCATGTCTGTCTTCCTCTTTCTGTCGGTCTGTGTCTTTCCCCCAACCTTCCCGCCTCCCCTACCAGAATCCTTCAAGGCCCAGAGCTCAGGAACGCAGGGAGGTCTGCGTGGAGTCAAACTGACCCAGCGGGACCGTGGATGTGGACTCAGCTCTGACTAGTGACAGCCCTGTGTGTGTCTGAGGGGAGCAGAGCCTCAGAGCGGATGGCCTGAAGGATAGCTCAGGAGAGCCCCGGACTTTTCTTCCAACTCCCGTCTAGGTGACTCGAGCCTCCGGCCTCAGCGCATTCACTGTTTGCATCACCCCGGAAACCCATGCGTGTTGTTGCCCCAAAGAAATCACACAATTGAAGAACAGGTAGCCTTTCTCCAGTTGCAGGGACTGAGCCGCAAAGACTGTTTTTGTGGCTGGGGGGAAACTCCGCAGGCCCATGTGCTCAGGAATGTCCCGTCTGCAAGATCCAGAGAGGAATCATAAAGTTAGGAATAAAGAGGCTCTCGAGGATGCCTGAAAGCAGATGGGAGCATCCTTGTACCACTATCACTTTTACTGCAAAAGTATTTTCATTTTCCACTAGCAGGTGTAGGGCCAGGGTGGGGGGGGCGGGAGGACCCCTGTGTGTGAGTCTAGGTCTGACTAAAAACAAATCCAGAGACACCCATATGTCTATAAAAAAGAGGTTTGTTTGGAAAGTAATTGTATGTTACAAAAACATCCCAGTTCAGTCCAGATCAAGTCCTTAAGTCTGACATCAGTCTGTGTGTCCAATACCAGTCTGTAAATTCCTCTTCAGACTCATGCAGTCCATGCAATGAATGCAGGAAGATCACAGACCAGTGGGTGGGAAATATTTTGGCTCCAGTGGCAGTGTAAGCATGACAGCATTGGTGTGGGTCTCTTTGTGGCTCTCTGCAGCTAGGCTTGTCAGCAGGAATGTCTCACCAGGCAGTGTGTCTGTCTGTCCTACCTCCAGCGAGCTACTTCTCTCCTTAGTGCCTCCAAATGAGGTCATCAAGCTGCAAGCTGATTGACAGGCCAAACATCACCTCTGCATTCATAATGGTCTCAAGTTGACACCAGATTATGTCAGTGGCATACCATGACAAGGAGATAAGATAGAAGAAGGGGTTCAGTTCTGAGGGATCCCACTGCTGGGGAGTCAATTCTGACCTGTAGCAATTCTGACCAGTATGATGGAAGAGAACGTCCCTGACCATTTCCAAGGTTGAAGCAGCTTGACACATCATTCTCCCACAGATGACTGAATTTGGGGTTCATGGCCAGCACTTAGCCACAGCACCACCAAGGCCCCTTAGTTCTGAGGGAGATCCCTCTAATTTCGTGGCAGCTGGGGACCTTTGCTGAACACTGACCCCCAAATGAAACCTGATAGTCCATGTTCAATGTCAGTTTTAGTTTTTCTGTCCTGGGTGTGGATTCCTGAGACCTTCAAGAAACTCTAGGCTTTTTCTAGCTGTGCCGTGGGGAATGCTGGGTGCAGGTGGGGAGAGAGGCTGGGCTCACCTTGCTGGAGAAATCAGAGGGAAGTGATGAAGGGAAAGAGCATTTCAGACTGAGGGGTCAAAGGTGCCTCTGAGAGGCAACAGCCTCACAGGGGTCTTTGGGCATCTTGGGAAGTGGTGGGACCTCTTTTATGTAAGGGGAGTGGGGTTTGAGTTACTGTACATGGAGAGGAGAGCAGTCCCAGAAGGCTGGAGAACTTGGTAGCAGGAGAGTATCTCCAGAAACCAGGTGGGGAGAGGAAAAGGGAACTGAGTCCTCCCTCTGCAAAAGGTGCTGTGTGAGGTGGAGTACAATGTTATCTGTAAAGCCAGGAAGACTTAGGGCTTGTTTGTTATTGCAGCAAAACCTAGCCTGGCCCTGACAGATGTGCTAAAACAAATTTTACCTTTTCTCACCCAGATACCATGACCTGCCTCATCTCCTTGAGTCAGGTTTCTCCTTCCCTTCAAATGTGATCTCCTGGGCAGATGTCACCATGCCATGGTGTGAAGGTAGGTTTGTTGTGCCAACATGGCTGATGGAGCTAGGTAGGTTTGTTGTGAGAACATGCCCAATGAACATGTGAGGTGAATTGAACAGCAGAGCTAAAATTGGCTCCTGGACCCTTGCCTTTCTTTTTCTTGCTCTGGGATCTTCAGAAAAGCCAGCTGTCTTACATGTCCCGTGCCTCGATTTGCAAGCTACACTACCTGTGGGATACCTAATCCGTGAACTGTGTCACTTGAGTTCAAGCCCTGCTTCGCCACACTGCTGGTATATACATCTCTTGAGGTGGGGGACTGTTAGACCTTGTCATCCGGCTGACTGTTGGTGACCTCCCTTGCTATTTGCTGCCTGTGGCAGCATAGACCAAATTGCTCTTTGGAGGACTACTCGGTGGCCCTGAAGACTCGAAGGACTGCTAGTCTACTAGCTGTCTCATGGAAGTGAATTGCACCGAGCCATTTGTACTACTTTATAGATTAATTAACTGTTGATTTCTTATGTTATATATCTTTCTATCTATACAAATATATCTATATAAAATTATTAGTCTCCTGGTTTTCTCTCGAGAACCTTGTCTAACACACATTAGACTTGTGGTGAGCCTTCTCCTTGAGCTTCTCATGGGAACCCAAATGCATCCTGGAGTCAGACACTGGTTTATCATCTTCATTTCTTATAATATTCTTGAAGTGCGTTGAGATCAAGGGCTCGTGGAATGAGCTAGGAAGTATTTCTTCCTTATTTTTGAAAGAATCTGGGAAGTACTAGTCACAGTTTCCGAGACCCATGGGGCAGTTCAGCCCTGTCTTCTAGGATTGCTGTGAGTTAGAACCAACTAGGTGAATTTGATGGCAGAATCCTAAGCCTTGGACAAAGAAGACTCTTTCAGCCTTATGGCTTTGGACATTTAATATAAATTCTCTAGGAGTATTTTTTTTTCTCATCTGTTATGTGAGTTGATATTATCTACAGAGTTTGATTATGGTGAAGAAGAGGTGAAATAATATCTAAAAAAATGCCCAGCTGGGCAACCAACTGGGGGGGGGGGCACCATCATAGGAAGTGGCTTGCTAATTAATACAATTATTACTATGTCCCTAACTGAACTTAGAAACCTAGCATACAGTGACTTTCAGGGCCTTTGCCCCTATCCAATCCCAATACGTTTTCTCTTATGAAAGAGTCTGACATTGAGCAAACGCTCCACCTTTTCAGAGCTTTAAACATTGTTCTTTTAACATTTATCTCAAGTGATGCCAAAGTAGCCTGTGGATGTTATCGCCATTAATCTCAGCTCTCCCATCCACAGATGGGAGTTTGTGTGAGTCTGGCAACTTGTCTGAGGTTGCATGACAAATTGGTTGCCATCTTGAATTGCACTGTGAAGCCAGAGCTACAGATAAGGGAGAAAAATGGTTAAAGGATCCTGCTTGATTCTTCCATCCTCATGGTTCGCCCAGCTGCAAGAACATTCTCACACTCTGTGGCGACTTCCCAGAGAAGGTACCTTGAAGGGTTTCCAATGAAAAGAGTCAGGACAAACTTATTTTCATTTGGGCTTTGCGACCTTAGACAGGTTTCATCGACTCAGGAGATCCTGCCATGGGCAAAGAACAACTTCACCATGGCCATCATGTACTGAGTGCCTCGTCTTACAATGGCTGTTTGCCTGATTGCTCACTGAAGGGTCATCAGTTGGAATCCACCAGGAACTCCCTGGTGGGGGGATGACGCTGTCTGCTTCCATCAGGTGTTGGAGACACCATGGGGCAGATCTACACAGTCCTTTAGGGTTTCTGTGAGCTGGAATTGACTTTGATGGCAATGGGTTTTAGTGTATTTAGGACCCACTGAGTTGTTCAGCACTCCACTACTCATTGAAAAGCTCATACCCACCCTGGTAAAGATCACAGATCCAATGGAAAGACTCATTGAAGCACAGCACTACTCGGGCACACACAAGGTCTTCATGAATGGAATCTCCTCACCCCAGTTACACAGTGGTTACTTAACCCTCCCTTCCACTCTGTACGGTGAGTGGCTTAGCCTTGCCCAAGAGACTTGGATTTCAAATAACTTATGTAAAGCCAGCAAGAATCCACACACATGATTGAAACCTATGTTTAATCAAATTAGTCTTCCTTTCCTTGTCAAAATGTATCTCACTGCTCAGTTTAAAAATGTGAAGTTTACTGTCTGTAAGTTGCATCTCAAAAAAATCGAGTTTTTTTCTCTTAAAAGCATCCAACAGAAACTAACAAAAAGATGGGAGCAACAGCAATTATATTTTACAAGTGTGAAAATTCATCTAGCTATATCCTTACCACTTGGGAATTCTACTGTATATAAAATATACCCAAATAAAGTTCTGTTTATATTTTTCAAAGAAATAACTAGAGCCTCAAATCATATTTTTCCAATATCAGTTTGATCTCTTACTGGTATAAAGTAATACTAGATTGCATCTAGAATATATCTTTCTCTCAATTCTTGCTCACCAAGAAAAAGTGTATTTTTTTCTTATTATAAATGCAATACATGTACAGTGTAAGAGAATTTAAAGAACCAGGTGAGCAAAAATATAAAATACCAAAGACAGCCTTGTTTCTGCCATTCGGAATAAAAAGATGCCGTACTCTGGTGTTTGTCTTCCTACCCCTTTTCAGTGGCTATATATTTGTTTATATATATAATTTATGCATATATTACATAAGCATAATCACAAATGTATGCCTATACAGATATATATGATGTCTATATAATTATATGTGAGGAGTTCCAAAATAATGGGCTCTTATGCCAGAATTTCCTTTATCTTCTACTTCAGCACTTTCCTAAACACCAGGAAATGTTCTCTGTGTCCGTGGAGGTCATCTAAAAGAAGAGTTTTTACGTTATGTTTCATGATGCCTGGGGCTCTCTGGAAACATCTTAGGACCTTCCTGGGGGCAGGGGGTGGGCAGAGAGCCCTGCGGAAGGCAAGGGGCCAAGGGCTCTATCAGCTCCTTTTACTCAGCCAGAGCTGTTTTTGTTTGTTCAACTATTTAATGTCCAAGTAAGATTTACTTTGCAAAGGGTGTCCCTTGCCCCAAATAAAGGAAAACCGGAGAAGAAAATAATGACTTGTGCCATCCGCATTGTCACTACAGAGATTCTTTTCTAAATAAAATCAGCTTTGCTTCATGTTCCCCAACAGCAGTCACCTAGTTTTCAAGATTCAAACACAGGAAATGATATGAACAAGGCATTTAAAGTGATGCATTAATCTCACTGCTCAGAGAAACCCACCTTAGACACAATACAAAGGTAGGCATGTAAGGAAATTTACTGTTCATCTATCTTATGTCCTCTCCTTTTACCCCACTTAACGTAGCCCATTTCTTGTCTTTCAAAAGCAGAATTCTTGATGCTTTCCTAGACAGAATAATTGTATTAAGTTAATTAATGGCAGCTGGGGTGGCGGGGGGGGGGAGACTTCCCACTTAACATAAAGACTTAGGGAGAGACTTAGGGAGACTTGGAATTGCTCCCCCTACACCCCAAAACAATTTGGCTTTCTTTAATCCAGTAGATGTGTACTTAAACATTTTCCAAGGAAACATGCTGCACGTAAGTTGCTCCCCCAGGCTTTAAAGCTCTTAAACTGAGCAGAGGGCTTTCCAACTTTTCCAGTAAAATATCCCTTCTGGCAAAGGACTGTGGGATCAGGAACCTGAAAAGATCAGACTTAGGGATTAGTTCTGGTGGCTTGTTCCTCAACCAACCCCAAACCACTCTACATTTATGTGGCTACATGACTTTGCATTCCATGACCTTTTTCTAGATTTTATGTATTTTGTTGTTGCTCTTGTTGAAGATCAACACAGCCACACCTACACTAATTTGCCAGCTCACATCTACATTTAGTGATGTTGATTATATTTTTTTTCTAGCATGTGTTTTTCTGAAGGTCTTCCTTCTCTCCACCCCCTGTTAACATAAAGATTCTTGTTCAACCTTTTCTTATTCAATTCAATAAAAATTTAATCTTTTTGGTTGCTGTTGTCAATTGAATTCCATGTAGATACTTCATAAAAGAACAATAGTTTCAAGGGTTCCAGCTACCCTTCTGGGAATCCATGTGACTTTGAAATTCCACCCTGCATTTCCCCAATTTGGATCAGGATTGGAAACCAGACACCATCCAGTCCTCCTGGTCACATGGAAAAGGAGGAAATTATTCATAGAGCGATTATCAACACATTTTGCAAGAGGACTTTAAACATTCACACATAAAAAGAAAGACTATGGAACTTTTCGAAGCCCCTTCTTATACCTTCCCCTTAGTCCTGATCTTCCTTTTCCCCTCTATTGTTGCAGGTGAGTAGAGACGTATTGTGTCTTGAATGTGCCAGCATCCAAAGGACCCCCTCCCTCTGCCCAGGAGCTACAGGACAGGCACACTGAATGAACTAATCCCATTGATATTTAACTGTACTCTTCTTTGTGCACATTTGTTTTGTTCCAATTGATTGCTCTCTCACAATTATAAGCATCACTGCAATGGGTCTTTCTAGAACTTTTGAATACATCTCTGATTATTTCTTTAGGAAAGTATTCTAGATCTACATATAGCCTCCTCCTTGGGGGATGGACAGCAGAGAAGTAAATGGGTGAAGGGAGATGTGGGATGGTGTAAGAGTTGAAAAAATAATAATAATTTACAAATTATAAAGGACTCATTGGTGGGGAGCAGATACCAGTGGCTCAAGTAGAAAGCAAGTGTTTTCAGAATGATGAGGGAAGCAAATGTACAAAAGTGTGGACACAATGATGTATGTATGGATTGTGATCAGAGTTGTACAAGCCTCCAATAAAATGATTTAATAATAAATAAAAAAATAGACAATGGAACTATTAAGTCAACCAGCATAGGCAATTTCTGACTTCTTTGTAGAGTGTCAAGTTATCTTTCGGAAAGGAAATGCTACTACATAATCCTGCTTCATCCTTCTTAACACAGTAAATGATAATTAAAAATGCAATTGATATGTGTAAAACAGTATCCTATCAATTTCTTACTTAATGTATCTTTAATCATTACTGAGATGAAAGAACTCATAAGTTTATCAGACAGTTGTGTCTCTTATTTTGTTACAGGCATGTTTCTATACTTTGTACATAATGGACTGTTTGCTTGCTTTTTACTCCTTATCATTAAATAGCATCACTATTTTCATAGCACTGGGTATATGCGCACTCCTCACTTATCAACATGGCTAGGTTTCAAAGACCAGATTATTAAATGAAAATTGACATCATGTGAAAATGGAAGATGACACACTGGATCAGAAACCCCAGGAGGTACTTTTTTGCCATGTACAGAGTTGCCAAACTCATCATTATGCAGGAGCCATATCCCTGAGAATCATGCCCTCTTCAAACTGACACATAACCTTAGCTGTCACAGCCAGGTGACTCTAGCCTTGCACCAAGGCTTTTGTGACTTGCAAAAAAAAAAACACCAATACTTGATTTTTTATTATTTTGATTGCTTTTACTATTAGACGTGAGATGTTAGAGAGTGATATTGTTGATAAATGAGAAGTAGTTCTGTTTCTTTCCAGTCTGAAATTTACACCTTAGTTTTACTTGCAGTGTTTTGTATTTGTTGATTTTTAAATTTTAAAAAGAAAAAATGAGCTGATACCAAGTGCTCAAATAAAAAGCAAATGTTTTGAGAATGACGATGGCAACAAATATTCATATGTGCTTGACACAATAAAGGTATGTATAGACTGTGATAAGAGTTGTGCAAGCCCCCTTTAAAATGATTTTTAAAGGGAAAAAGAGGATGTTACAGAGTCTTAATGGGATGAAGGCAAGATAACTCCAGAAAACTATCCTCTGGATGGGAAGACCATTAGCCTTAGGTCATAAGGGTTTGCTGAGGTTTAGAGCTTTAAGAAGAGGCCTAGGAGGTCAAAGAAAGCAGTCACAAAAATATGTCTTGGAGTAGATCAACACACCCTAGTTCCTGATGGAACTCCTGAAACAGAATTGATGGCCTTGCTTGAGAAATATGCATTATGTTGGACCATGGAGCTTATCATATTGCTTCAGGGGCTTCTCTGAAGTAGTCAGGGCATGACTCATGATTATGGGACCATCATTACAGTGGCCACCATCAAGACCTTCCTTAAGGTAGGTCCTTAAGGAAGATTGCTTTTTTGTGGACTGTTGGGCTTGAGGGAAGATGTCGAAGTAATCCACTTTCTAGTAAACTCTGCTTGGGAGCAAGAAATCAGATGGTGCCTGGCTATTAAAAAGAACAGCATCTGAGTTAATTCCTAGTCACTCATCAGAGGGAATGCAAGAGAGGCTTTATACATGAGGATATTTTGTCACTAGCTTTTGGGCTTTTGCTGTTGTTCATAATTTTCTGTAAATCAGGTGCTCTGCATTTAACTTTAATACAATTCCCTCCTTTGCTCATGAATTTTATTATTAACAGCCCTTGTATTTCACAGACTGGTGTGGGCCTTCTGTGTTTCTGCCTAGCTCCTTTATTTCTATGATTTATTTATTTTGGGCCTTGTTCTTTTTTTTGGGGGGGGGGCATCACTGTCCTCTGGTGGTGGGAGTAGGAGGCCCAGCCTTTGCTCCTGTGGAGCTACTGCTGGAATTGATTCTCCATCGCAGTGGGCTGTAGTCCCACGCACAACCACTATGCCACCAGGCCTCAGCCTGGGCCTTGTTCTTTTAATAACTCTTTTTACATACATAATTTTGGGATGTTTCAGCCTTTTGTATTACTGACTTTGCAATATACATACAAAGTGATCACACGTTTCTTGTTTGTTTTTTGTTTTTGTGGCATCACTGCCCTGGTGGGAGTAGGAAGCCCAGCCTTGCTCCTGGAGAGCTGCTCCTAGATTTGAACTGTCAACCCCGTGGGCCACAGTCCTGCACACAACCACTACGCTGCCACCAGGGCTCAGCCTGAATACATGTTTAAGGGGCCGAATAAATTTCACAAACTGAATATCAAAACCAACCTAATTCGCAGGGAGTCCATTTTTCACTCATGGTGACCCCCAATATGTGCAAAGGAAGACCATTCTCTAAGGCTGATTAGAGCACAGGCTTTTCTAATCTAGAAGCCCCAGGGCGTTTGCACACTGAATCCTTTGTGCCTTTCAGAAAATCCACAGACCGATCCAGGGGCATGATCAGCAGCCACATCCAGCAGGAGAACACCTAGGAGTCCAGAAACATCACCTTTCATTCCAGCAAGTCCCTTTCCAGTCACTACCAAACCCAGGAGTGACAATCATCTTTGACTTTGATATAAGTTTGCTTGTATGTTACCACTTCATATATGAAGAATTGTCTTACCTGCTCCTTCTGCTGTGCCTATCTTGCATTCAACTTCCTATTTGTGAGAGTCAGCTGTTTTCTATCATGTTCCACGATCTGCTTTCCCAGCTGGGTGTTAAATCCTTTCCTGGGGATGGAACCACTGGGTCAGAATATATGCACATGTTTAGTTTTAGCAGAGATCACGAAATAGTTTTTCAGAGTGGCTGTAAACATTGCAGGCATTCTAGTTACCCACACCCTTGTCAGCACTTAGTACTTTCTTTTTCTCTTAGCCATTCTGGTGGGAGTAAAAGAGCTTGGGAGCTTTGATTTGCAATTTCTAGCATGACTTATGAGGCTGAACACATTCCTGTAAGTTTAATAAGTCTTTTATACATTTCTTTTAGTCAGTTGCCTCTTCAAATCTTTCGTCACTAAAAAACAAATTGCGTAGCTGTCTTTTAAAACCAATTTGTAGAAGGTATTTATATACTTAGGATCTGTGTTCATTCATATATATAAACATATATATGCAAGCATATGTATGCATATTGCAGGTATAGTCTAATATTTTGGTTGCCTTTATTTTTTTTTAATACCAAGCTTGTCAGACCTTCACATTCACACTGAGGGGCACTGCACAGCCTCTCAAAGATGACAAAGCCCACTTGCTCTGCACAACACTCTTTAAACTGTTGCGATGAGAAGCCACAGTCCTTGGGTTTGGGTGCAAGACCTTTTCACATTTTGTGCTTGTTTTTTATCAGACCACTATACTTTAATGTAGCCTAATATTTCACTTTTAATATGCTTTTATTACATATGGAAATATTCACGGATAATTTTTCATTATTTCTTTTATTCCTTTTTTTCAACAACTATTTTGAAGCACCTCCTATCCAAGAAATCTTTGCCTTTTCTAATATTATAAAGTTAATTTCTTATAAAAGGTTAAATTTCTCACACAGGTGTACAATCTCTCTGGAACTGATTTGTGTCTGTGTTGTGATGTTTATGTATCTGTATTCCATACAGGTATTAAGTTGATCAACACAACTCTTTGAAAAGATTGCCTTTACTCCAGTTAATTTTAGCATCACCACTACCATAAATCAGGTAACCACACAGGTCTGTGTGTAACTTTTCTACATTGTTCCATGTTCAGCTTATTTATACCTGAGCAAACATCATAGATATCTCAAATATCAAGTAATTAAACTAGCATAAAATTTTATGATCTAGTCACATAAACCCATTTTATCCTTTTTCAAGATTAGCTATTCTTGGTCTTTTCCATTTTTATATAAATTATAATATGGCATTATCAATCCCTAGGTAAAAACCTTCTGAGATTTCTACTGCTATTGCTCTTGTATGTTTTTTTATTGTTCTTCCAAATTAACTTCACTGTGTTAAGAGTAAAAGAAAATCCCTTTGGAGTTTTGATGTGGGGTTTATTAATCCCATAATTTAATTTGTGCTTTATGGGATTCTTTTTTGACTCTCTCAGCCATGGATATTGATTTCCCTACTAGACAATCAGTAAATTTCTGAGATGGTCTTTGTGACATAATTTTTTGGTTTGGGAATAATTTTACCATGGCCTGAGGCCAAATAGCATTTTGCATGTGTTTCTTTTACAGACTCAGAAAGTCTGGCAAAATGACTTTCTCTGGTCTCAGTGTGGGTCTAACATCCTCTGGGGTGGGCTGTTCCTTTAAGATTGACTTTATTCATTGGTTTATTCATTCACATATCCATTCATTCACCACCCAGCGAGTCAGAAGTCCTGGAGGCACAATGGTTGCATAATCAAATGATCATGGTTGCTACCCGAAATGTCAATAATTTGAACCCAGGAGACTCTCCACAGGGGAAAGTATCTGTCTACTTGCTCCAGGAAGTCATTGTTAGCCTTAGAAATCCTTTAGGACAGCTCCATGCTGTCATGGAGGGTCTTTGTGAGTCAGAACTGACTTGACAGCATACCACCACAGCCATACTCAGAAGCTGGTGTCATGCCTGACCCTATCAATGGAATCTAATCTTAAGTAAGTATTGGCAAACACTATGTGTTGTAACATACACTTAAGCAATCATCCCTCTCTCCCCCCTCACACACACACCCATTGGGAGTTTCCAGTCCAGTAGAGGCATCGGGTGCAAAACCAACTATCTAAGATGGGGTTTCTTTAATACATGGGGTATGAGCTATGAGAGTAACTCATGATTGAAGAATCTACAGAGAAGTTGACAAGTGCTTGTGGAGAAGGCAGTTGAGTTGCATTTTGAAAGATAAGCAGGACTTCTTCCTGTGGTAGAGCCTAGGAAGAAGGGAGAATGTTCCATAGGGTCACTGAAAGAGAAAAAAAAAACATGGATTCTAGGAGAGTCATCTTATTTCTGAGAGGCATGGTGGGCCAGGACAACCGGGACATTAAGGGCTGGGATGAGAGGAGGTGGAGCTGGGCATGTAACGCAGGTGAGGTCAGGCTCTGAATGACTTCTAATTCTACACTAGTGTTGCTTGGACTTCTTTTTAAACATATATTTTTTCTTATATTTTACAAGTAAACAAAACAAATATTTGGATACATACCAATAAGGCTCCCTGATAACAATTACAATCTTCCTTTCTGGAACCAGTTGCATGACCATAGCTGATCTGTAGCATTTGTCCACTCCCCATGCCGTACTTCCATTTCTCTCAGCAAGACCCTGGGCTGGCCAGGACTCTTTGCCTGTAGGGTGCCATCAACCCGCACTCTCGTAGAGTCTGGGCTATTGCTAGTCACATCAGATTTGGAGTGCTGTGCTCACCACTGTCTTTATTCACAGGCCATGGTAGGACGAAGAGGTGATGTGAGGGATCTTCTGGATGCCAGACCTATTCTTCTTCACCTCCATTGTGTAACACCAATCCAGTTTCTCCTTAGCAATCAGGATAAATCAGATCTTTGAGTACAATATCAACCTTTTTTACTTGTTAATGAAGAGGCACAAGGAACCCAAAAGGGCCAGGGGAAAGTCTTAACTGCCAATGCAATGCAATTAGTGCTGTGCTTCCAGGTAAGAGTACCCCTTCCTTTGAAAATAGGACTTCAGGACCTGGAGAGGTCATTGAGATCAGAAGCAAAATACTGCACATAGGACATAAATGGTAACTAGAGAGTGGTGCCATTCTTGTTTCTACCCCTTGGTTCCTGGACCCATGAATCCTGGCTATTTATAGTCACATCACCATATATTGGATGCTGGTTTAGAGCACCTATTTCCTTGAGAACATTTCCCTAACCCTGTAAGGTTTTGCCTAGCTGGTCCCATAATTGTGTCTTTGGAAGGCAGTTCCATCATTCTATCAAGCCAGTTGATCTAGGATGATGAGGAACACAGTATGACCAGTGGAGTCTAGGCACTTAGACTGATTGCTGCACTTCATATGCTGCAAATTGACTACTTTGGTCTAAATGATTGCTGTGTGGGATACCATCCTGGTGGAGGAGACATTCTGTAAATCCACAAGTGATAGTTTGGGCAGAAGCCACTTCAAAGAGTAGGGAAGGCCCCCTAACAAGACTCAGAGAAGCGTATTACTAGGAGAACTTGTCTGAAACCATCTGCTGATCACAGCTGTTAGCTACCCTGGAGTTGGTTCCCAACACACAGCAAACCCAGGTACAACAGAACAGAACATGGTGCAGTCCTGCCCCTCCTCACAATTGTTTCTATACTGAAGACCATTGTTGCAGCCACCGTGGCAGTCCATCTTATGGAAGGCCTTCCTCTTTTCCACTGATCACAGAGGCATGTGCTTAAACACCTTTGGTCTGGAATACATCTATGTATGGATGAACTGGAACCTCAGGGTCCTATTTTTAATTTACTTTTGAATATTCTTTTTTTTTAAATAAATCACTTTATTTATTTGTGAGGGAGGGTTGCGGGGGAGGGGGAGGGTAAAATGAAGAGCTGATACCAAGGGCTCAAGTAGAAAGCAAAGGTGTTGAGAATGATGATGGCAACAAATGTACAACTGTGCTTGACACCATGGATAGATGGATGGATTGTGATAAGAGGCGCACGAGGACTTAATGTTTAAGGGGTTTTGTGTAAGACGGTATCATAGTTAGATTTCTATTGAAAAAGTCTCTCTCTAATATTTCCAAAGATGGTGAACTACGGTAGAGAGAAGCAGAGGAGACAAGGAGTCCAGGCAAGCAGCCATCAGATCCTTGGAACCTTGGCGTTAGGCATTGCACAGCCAACCTCAAGGTCAGCAATTTGAAACCACTGGCCACTTCAGGGAGAAAGAGGGGTCTTTCTTCTCCTATGAAGAGTTACAGTCTCGACAACCCACAGGGGCACTTCTGCCCTGTCCTGTATGACGGCAATGACTCGAAGGTAGTGAGTTGAGAGAGACAAAGGCATTGGAAGTAGAGATAGTCATTGTGGGTTACTCTCAAGGCAAAATTATCACTTCTTCGTGATTGATTGGGTGCATAGAGATGAAGGGAGTATTCTAGAAGTCTGTGTGCAGGGCACAAGGTTAGTTCAGTCTTAAACTTCCATTGTTCGGCTAGGATCACTGCATTGAATAGAGCTATTTTGTTCTATTCAGCTATTCTGAAAGTGTGTCAGGAAGCACCTCTGGTTGACAGCTGTGTGCAAAGGCATAAGATAGTGCTGTTTTATTCCCTTCCTCCAAATACCCACGTTTTTGCCATGTGATTTCATTTCTCAGGATTTGTCAGCTTCTTTTGTCCCCTCTCCGTCTGTATATTTACTGCCGCTCTCCTGGGGGAAGAGATGGCAGGTTATTTCTGAAACACAAGCTCCAGACCAACGGTAATGCCTCCCTGCACGTTGCTCTGAAATTAGATCAGCTTTCAGATCAGCTTGGGAAGGAATCTTAAATCATGGAGCACAAACTGCTTATTGTGGAGAAGAGGATGCCAAGGCCAAGAGGGGGAAATGGTTTGTTAGCCAGTAAGTTCAATCACCAGATCCACGTGGAAATAAGGGTGTCATGATAGATCCCCAAACCAACCCCAAACAGTGCTGACTTACAGCCCACCCCTCCACCCCTCCACCCCCCCACCCCCCACCCCCCGCTGTGGGTTTCTGAGACTGCAACTATTGAAGAGAGTAGGAAGCTTTCTGTCTTGGAGTTGCTGGAGGTTTCAAACTGCTGACAATGCAGATTGCAGCCCGACTTGTAGCCAACGCACCTCCAATTGCCTGGTTAAAAGGCAGGATGCAAGCAGATCTGGTGTCTGCTATTGACCCTCTGTGGGACGAGAAGCCAGTTATTTAGCTGCTCAGGGCCTCTGTTTCCTCTGTGAGAGAATGGGGTTGCTGTGAGAAGGAAATGAGGACAGAACCCATCAGAGCAGTGCACATGGATGGAGAGGTCCCATCGGATAGGTGAGTGTTCTGAGTGATGACATTGGCAGTGATGACGATGATGTTGATGATGGAGATGAAGGGGCTGTAGGAACATGGACTTTGGCAAGACAACCCCCAAATTAAGATTCCTCGTGAAAGGATCTCACCTCAAGGAGCCTCCGTCGATGCCTGAAGGAGCCCTGCTGGTGTAACGGGTGACCTGTTGGGCTGCCAATAGCCAGGGCATCAGCAAGAAACCATCAGCCTCTCTGGGGGAGAGCGATGAGGTCACAGCTGCCATTGCCTGTCTGCTCAGAATCTGGGGATCCATACTGTCATCATTCCTCCCTGGGCTCTTCTCCTCTCAGCTAGGCAGACCGAACTGGCTCCTTGACAGCACCTGCCTGTCTCTCCTTTAGCTGCTAAATGATCCCAGTTACCGCTCCCTGGGAGCACCCTAACCCCCCTCAACACACCCCTACCTGTTACTTGCAGGTTAAGGTCTTTTATTCTGGGGAATCACCATCCTACCAAAGACTGCAAGGAGAATGGCTACGTCCCCCACCAGGTTCCTCATCTCCATCTAAAACACTCCTTGGTGCAAACCTGTGGTCTGAAAACTATGGCTATTTCCTCACGTCAGTGATTAAAACAACATGTTGCCTTTGGGGGCGGTTGATGGTGGGATTCTAGAACTGAGAGTGGAACAGAAATGTTCTGAACCCTTCATGTAATAGAGGGGAGGGGGGAATGAATGCGCTCTATATCCAGACATCTATTGTAAAAAGAGCCAGGACCCCAGCTGCATTCTGCAAATACCATCCAGGTGACTCCATGTGGCCGAATAGGACTACAAATCGGGTCGGAGCTTGTCAAAAGAGGCGGATGGAAAGGTCAGTAACCACTAGCAGGAATGTCCCCTGTTGGTTTTTGAAAGGCATCTTGGAAGTGGCAAGTGCCAGCCCTGGCGCTTCCATATTTCCTAGAGTGGCAGCACTCCGTCTGCTTACTTTTCTGCCTTGATATCCCCAAAGCTGCCCTCTCCAAACATTACCCAGCACATATTTATTGTTTTTAATTAAAGGGAATAGGTTTGAGGATTTCGGAAGTGAAAATTGAAGACATCCAAGGGAGTTGAAAATCAGAGACAGGAAGGCTTACGGCAAAGCCCCCGAGTTACATAGCTCACTCCTGGTCCCCTGATTTATGCATGAGAAGTGATCTTGGGGAAGGGAGGGGAGTGTGAGTCCAGGAAGGGTGTAGAATTGACTACAATTGTTTCCTTTCTAAAAGGGAAAGCTAAAAGGAAGAGGGAAAGAAGAGACATTGAACTTTAAGTCTGTATTTGGTTCCCAAATGGATTCTATTAGACTTGGTATGGCATTCGAAGTGAACCTTGATAGAGTTGCAGCTTGCGATAACACTCTCCTCCCCTTCTGACCTTTACTACAGCGCCAGAATTCTGTGTGTTTGAGGGATAAATTATGCCTGCTCCCAGCCAAGCAAGGAAATGCTACTGACCAGAGGAAGCAATCTTTCCTTTTTGAAAACTCAAAACTCATGCCTCGCTCATTTCTGCCTGACTTCCACCCCCATCTCTTGCCCTCTCCGACCCACCCATCAGGACCCCTGAAACCAAGAATTTGAGCAGTAAATAGCCTGACTTTGGGGGATCAAACTTTGATCACAAATACTTGCAGCATCGATGTAACGATCCTGTAATCTTGGGAAGTCCCTCACCCTCTCTCAGGATCACGAAGGGTCTTTCTACTCCCATAACAAATTGCAGGCTTAGAAACCCACCGGGACAGTTCTGTCCTGTCCTACAGGCTCACTGTGAGTCAGCATCGGATCCATGGCAGTGAGTTCGGTTCTGTGTTTATCTCACGAGGTTACTCACCACAGTATGTGTGTATGTATGTATGTATATGTGTGTGTGTGTGTGTGTGTGCGTGTGTGCTGTATGCCAGCTGCTTTGGAAAGATAATGAGCAAGCCAAACCCAACTGCCATCAAGCCCATTCTGACTCATTGCATCCTCACATGACCCTCTAGGACCGCAAAGAACTGCTCTTGTGAGCTCCTGACACCTTAAGTCTTATGGGAGGTGAACGCCCCATTTTTCTTCCCCAGAGCAGCTGGTGGTTTCAAACTGCTGACCCTGCAGTGAGCAGCCCGATGAGTAACCATTAAGACACCGGGGCTCCGGGATAAGGAGTTAAGAGGTCTTTGAAAGAGTCCGGTCACCTACTCTTTGGGGGACAGACAAAAGAACAGAGGTCTGTTGACCCCAGGAGCCATGAGGAGCCAGGCACCTTCCCGGAGAGGGAAGACTGACCTTTTGGTGGTATGACAGAGCACGGGAGGCTGGCTTGGCTTTGGAGCCTCTAGACTGGCTGGCTGATGTGGCAGCAAAGAGAATTCTCGGTCTCAGCGCTCCTCTGTGGGGCGGAGGCCTTGGTCTGAAGCCTTCTTCCCGTATCTCTAACAGAGGGATGTGCATAACAGAGCGCGCTTTGCATTCCAAGTACGAGTGCACACAGGGAGAATTTGTGTGCGCGTGTGCAGGTTTGTTTTTTAACCACAAATTCATCGCTCACTCATGTCCATTCTCAATTTGAGCCGCCCTATAGGACAGTGTAGAACTGTCCTGTTGAATTTCCAAAGCCATCAGTCTTCGTGAAAGCGGTCTGCCACAGCCCCTTCTCTTGAGGCAACTGGTAGGTTTGAACAGCTAACCTTTTAGTGTCGGAGTTACAATGTCTTAATCGCTGTGCCATTAGGGCTCCCTTGGGCTTTATTTTATTGTCTTCCTCATGTCTATAGCCTGCCGGTGTGTTAGGGCCAGAAGTGTGTCCAGTTGGGGGCTTAAACAGGGTTCCACAGGTCTGGTATTCAAACTACCTGGTTTTGGATTGGGAAATGAGGCTGGAAAGAGAGTGATTGCCAAGCAAGTTATCTATCTGTCTATCTATCATATCTACCTATCGTGTGTGTTTAAGAACTATATATATATATATATATATATATACATGCATACTACTTGTCATTTGTGGAAGTGGGAAGAACAAAAATGAGGCTTGGAGGCTGTTTGTTCATTGACACACTCTCTAACTCTCTAATTACCCTCCCAATGGAGAGCTGGACATGTAGGCAAACAGCTGAACTGTGTGATAAGGGCGTTTGGGCTTCTGGAGAAGTGCAGGAAGAGGCACTTGCCAGTCTGGATGGAAACAAGGAAAGAAATGTTCCAGTGCTTTTCTCCCAGAGTCTGGGTCCCTGCTTCTTTGTGGGCACTTAGCACGGCTTCTGGACATTGCTTCAGCCCTGGGCACCTTGCCCTTCTGCCCTGAGACACATCAGCATCAGGAGCAAAAACCACTGCCACAGAGCAAAGAGACCAGGACAGAGAAAGGGCAGGACTTGCTCAAGACACACAGCAAGCACATGGGGATCATGGCTCACCCAGCCTCCTGACCACAGTCTCATGACCTGTCCCTCCCCATCTTCATTCTCTTTAATGCCTGCCCATGTGGATACTGTGCCGTGTTTCTGCTCACCCTGTGTCCACCTTGCCCACTGTGGCTCCCAGATCTCCCCAGAGTTGACCCTGTGCTCCC
>PVJH01018941.1:0-29859 GCA_004026705.1 Nesogale talazaci
AGTGGCAAGCATCAATTAATAATTGGAACTTGTAAGGTACAAAGTATGAGCCTAGAAAAATTTGGGTACTTACAATTGAAACAAAATACATAAAGATTGATATTCTAAGTTTTAGTAAGCTGAAATGGATGGGTATTGATCATTTTGAATCAGAAAATCATATTGTTTACTATGCTGAGAATGGCACAATCATATAGTTTACTATGCAGGAAATGGCACAATCAAAAGAATGATGTTGTATTTCTCATCAAAAAGATATTTTTACATCAGTCATACAGCACAATCTGTTTGTGATAGGATAATGTCTATCCACACACAAGGAAATGAAATTGAAACAGTTACTATTCAAATTTATTCACTATCATCTAAAGATAGTAATTGAAGAAATTGAAGAATTTCAATTAAGAAGTTGAAGAATTTTAACATCTTCAGCTTGAAATTGATGAAACATGCAAACAAGATGTATTAATAATTATTGCATATTAAAGTGCCAAAGTTGGAAACAAAGAGGAAGGAATATTAGTTGAAAAATATGATTTGGTGATAGAAACAAAGCTAGAGATCATAGAATAAAATTTTGCAAAACTAATTGATCTATTCATTGCAAGTACGCTTTTCAACAACACAAAAAAGTGACCATGCTCATGGACTTCTTCAGATGGAATACTTAGAAATAAAATTGACTTTATCTGTGGAAAAAGACCATGGAAAAGCTCATTATTAGAAGTGAAAACCACACCTGCAGCTGTCTATGGAATATACCATTAATTGCTCAATTTTAGACTGAAGCTGAAGAAAATTAAAACAAGTCCAACATGAAAGCCAAGATAAAATCTTCAGTCTATTCTACCTGAATTTAGATTCCAGCACAATAACATATCTGACACACTGAACCCTAATCAGAGAAGACCTGATGAGCTGTGGGAGGATATCAATAACATCATTTAGAAGAAAGCAACTTGTTACTAAAAAGACAAGGAAAAAGGAATGATCTGTATAGATGTCAGAAGAGACGCTGATACAAGCTATTAATGGTAAAGTACCTAAAGCCAAAAGAAGAAATGATGAAGTCAATGAGCTGAATAGAAACTTTCAACGAGTGTCTCAAGAAGACAAAATAAAAAATTATAATGAAATGTGAAAGGACCAGGAGTTGGAAAACTAAAGAGGAAGAACATGCCCAGCATATGCGATATTAAAAGAACTTGGGTGTGTTAGTCTGGGTAGACTAGAGGAACAAATTCATAAGCACGCATATGTATATAAGGGAGAGATTTATACATAAGAGGAATGGAACACTGAGAAAGAATCCAAACCCAGTTCAGTCCAAGTCTATAAATTTGCTGTGAGCCTATATGTCCGATACCAATCCATTAGTCCTCTTCAGACTCATGAACCACATGCAATGATGCCAGAACAATCACGGGCCAGTAGATTCAGAGTCTTGTGTATCCAAAGGCAATAGAAGCATCTCAGCATTGGCAGGGGTCTCCACGTGGTTTCTCAGGTCCTAGAGGTAAGCCCATGTGACTTCTCTGGCTCATCTAGGACTCAGGTTCTATCAGCATGCTGTCATCTTATCTTGTCAGGAGAGCATCTCCCAGGGACTGAGTTGATGGTCTCTCATCTCCACTGGGGAAATATTGCATGAGATTTCCCAAAATTCTCAGTGAAAGCCTTTCCCACAGAGAGGTCTCCTTGGCTATCTCCGGATTGACAGGCCAAACTCCACCCTTGCACTCTTAATCAAATTGGCACCAGTATACATGACTGCCACATGTATGTGACTGCCACATCTGGGGGAAACATGCAAGACTTGAGTTGAGAAGCCCAAAGTTTCTATGGGCAAAAGAGTGAGTGATGATGATGATGGAAACATCAAAAGAAGATGGGAAGACTACATGCAGTCACTGAAAAAAAGAATTAGTCAACATTCAACTATTCCAAGAGGTAGCATGTGAGCAGAAGTCAATGGTACTGAAAGAAGAAGGTGAACCTTCACTGAAATTATTAGTTAAAAACAAGGACCAGGAATTATGGAATACCAATTGGAATGTTTCAATAAGCTGAGGAAACGCTGGAAGCACTTACTTGTCTGTGACAGGAAATTTGAAAGACAGTTACTTGGTTAACTGACTGGAACAGATTCATATGAATACCAATTCCATAAAAGGTGACCTAACCATATGCATCAATTATAGACTAATGCTATTGATATCAGATGCAAGTAAAATTTTCCTGAAGATCGTCAAACAATGATTGCAGCAGTACGTTTCCAGGGCAGTCTCAGAGGTTCAGGCTACAATGATAAAAAGGAGTAAAAAAAATGGATATCATTGTGGATGTCAGATGCATCTTAACTGCAAATAGAAAACACCAGAAATATATGTATTTGTATTTCCTTGTCTGTTCAAAGGAATTGAACTGTGTGGACCATAACAAGTTATGAGCTGCCTTGAGCAGAATGAGGATTTCAGAATACTTCATGGTGCTTATGAGGGACCTATACATGGATCAAGATGCAGTTGTGAGAAAGAACAAAGGGGTGTTGCATGGTTTAAATCAGAAGAGTGTGCATCAGAGCTGTATCCTCTCACCATACTTATTTCTTCTATGTTGAGTAAATAATCAGAGAAGCTAGATTAAAGCAAGATTAAAAATAATGTGGTATTAGGTTTGAATAAATTTTAGAACTAACATGTAATAGGCAGATGGTACTATGTTGCTGAAAATGAGGAGGGTTTGGAGTACTGTCTGCCTTAAGTATGAATTGCAACTCAAGGTTAAGGGGAAAAACCAGAATCAATAGGTAACATCATAAAACATGGAGAAAAGATAAAAATTGTTAAGGATTTCAGTTTCTTTTGATCTATAGTCAATGCTTAAGGAAGGATGAGTCAAGAGATCAAACAACATATTACATTGGGTAAATAAGCTGCACAAGACCTCTTTAAAGTGTTGAAAAGTAAGGAAAGATTGGAGAGCTAAGACATGTCTGACCCAAACCATGGCATTTTTCAATAGCCTCACCTGCATGTAAAGGTTGGACATTGACTAAGAAAGACCAAAGAAGATTTGAGGTTCACAATGAGGCTGTGATTAAATATTCAGATGGAGAGAGGACCACAAGTTATCTAGTTGGTGTTTAAGTTTTTAAATTGGTTGCTTGATAAAAAAGGATGCACCAGGAGATCTGGCACTATCTGACGAACGGAGGAAGGGGCCAGGAGGAATACAAGCAATGCAGCTTTAGATCTGGAAAAGGCAAGGAGGTAACCCTTCCTACTATATGATTTCAGCTCAATATATTCATTTTGACTTTCTGACCTCCAAAAATATGAGAGAATGCATTTCTGTGACCAAGCTTGTGGTAATTTCTTTCATCAACCACAGAGAACTTTACAGCAGGTTGTTCAACATGTGAGTCAGAAAAGTTGTATGCAAGTTCACTTTTGTGAGTTGTAACACTTTAGGGACAGGATAGTTAATACTTTATACTCTGTTATCTGAGAATGAGATTTAAAACCTGTAGATAAAACTTAATGACTGGGCAAAATGCATAATTAAATTTCTTTACTTAAGAAGATAAGGATAATATCTATCACTCTTGATGTAAAGATAAAATGAGAATAACAAATGACAGATTTACTCTGTAGAAATTATTACATTTAAAATATTGTATTTTAAAGGATTTAAAATGATACCAGTTGTTTGCCAGTTTGTTATCTTCTGGTGACATGCACGTTTTTAAAATGCCAGGTTTGATGGCACCGGTGTATATTTCAAATACTGTGACCATCAACCATGGTGAATAGATTTCAACAGGCTTTCAGACTAAAGTAGAGAAGGAAAAAAGGCCTGGTAATTTTCTTCCAAAACTTGGCAATTGAGCCCCTTCTATTGTACAACCTTGTATATTTGCCTTACCTGCCTTGAGCCCATTATTAAGAGGAATGGATTATTGGAGGACAAAATTTCCTATGGTTTAGGAGAGGATTAAGGTGAAGGTTACAGTTATTCTTGGTGGAATGTATTGGCATAGTAGCTACACCTCTAAAATCAAATGTGTTCGTGATCACAGAAAGGAAAGGAGATTAAACAATTTTAAATTCTGTTATATATAAAGTTCCCAGAAGTTAGAGAAAATTCAGTTGTAGCTATCTATCTCTATAGCTCTTGAAAATTAACTTTGAGAAAAGAAGAAATTTACCTGTTGTAAACAATCATTTTGAGTTGCTATTACTGTCTAGATTGCCACAAACCAGAGATTCCACTGTCATTTCAGAGTGTTGGTGTATACAGAGCCACTATGAGTTGTCATTCGCTCAAAAGCAGTAGTTTTGAATGAAAATCTATTTAATTTTATGTTCATAAATTTTTGTTATTCTATCGTGGTTTCACACAAACTTTAGGGAAACTGGTCTTAAGGCTCAATTGGCTTCTCCCAAACTCACAACTCACTGTTTTCTAGTGTTTGACTATAAACAGGGAGCAGAGAGCAAACAACTCAACAATTAGTGTTATTCTGTCAAAGTATAAGCCAGAACTATGTTCACAAACTGACAAAGTGCCAAATTGATGAGGCTGGGACTTGATTCCACTGGAAAATAAGTTCTGAGTTTGCTTTTCCTTTAAAGAGGATTAGTGATGATAGAGATGTATGCTTATGCTTGTGTTATGAATTGAACTGAATCCCTCAAAAAGATATGGTGATTTATGAACCTGTCCTTTAACTGTGATTCTTGTTGGAATTGTGTGTATGCTTTTGTTAGATTTCAGAGAAGGATGAAACGTTCTGCTTCCCTAAGTTTCTGCAGCTTGGGAAACCCATGGGGGCGGGTTTACTGTGTCCTGCAGGGTCGCCATGACTTAGAATCAGCTCCATAACAGTGAATTTGGTTATGTTAAGTTTTTGAGCAGTGTTTTTTTTTTAATCATTACATTGAGGGCTCATACAACTCTTTTCACAATCCATTGATGCATTCATTCTGTATCCAGCACATTTGTACATTTGTTGCCCGCATCATACTGAAAACATTTGCTTTCTACTTGAGCCCTTAGTATCAGCTTCTCATTTCCCCCCTCCCTCCTCTCCTCACTGCATCATGAACCCTTGATAATTTGTAAATTATTATTATTTGGTCATATCTTACACTGTCTGATGTTTCCCTTCACGCACTTTTCTGTTGCCCATCCCCCAGGGAAGGGGTTATATGTACTTGCTTATAATCAGTTTCCACTTTCTACCCAACCTTCCTTCCAACCTCCCATTATCACCACTCAGCACTGGTCCTGAAGAGATCATCTGCCCTGGAATCTCTGTGTTTCCAGTTCCTATCTGTACCAGTGTACATCCTCTGGTCTAGCTGGATTTGTAAGGTAGAATTGGGATCATGATGGGGAGGGTGGAGGGAAGCATTTAAGAACTAGAGGAAAGTTGTATGTTTCATAGTTGCTACACTGCACCCTGACTGGCTCATCTCCTCCCCACAACCTTTCTGTAAGGAGAAGTCCAGTTGCCTACAGATGGGCTTTGGTTCACCAGTCTGCATTCTCCCTCACTCACAATGATATGATTTTTTGTTCTTTGATATCTGATAGCTGATCCCATCAACATTTCATGATCACACAAGCCAGAGTGTTTCTCCCATGAGGGCTTTGTTCTTTCTGAACTAGATGGCCACTTGTTTATCTTAAAGACTCCAGATGCTTTATCTTTTGGTAACCAGGCACCATCAGCTTCTTCACCACATTTGCTTATGCACCTGCTTTGTTTTAAGTCATTGTGTAGAGAAGATGAGCATCATGGCCATAATGCTAGTTTAATAGAGCAAGCTGTTCTTGCATTGAAGGAGAACTTGAGTGTAGACTCAATGTACATCTGCTACTTTAGGACTATATATATGCACATATATATCCATTGCCTCCTCAACATATATATATTCACATATATGCATGCCTATATTTTGACTTATACAAATGTCCTTTGCCTCCTAGTTCTTTCCTCTATTTCTTTTTACATTCCTCTTGTCCCACTATCATGTTCGGCCTTCATTTGGGTTTCTGTAATTCTTCTCAGTTACACTACCCTTGATCAATCTGTACCATGCCTCTTAACCCTCCTTGTCATTGATTTTGGATCACTTGTTCCCTTGAGCAGTGTCTTACAAGAAGGCAAACTGAGAAAAACTGAGGGAGTGGGAAGTAGAGACAAACCAGGGGTAGAGTATAAAGCCAGGAGTGACAAGGATTGCGCATAGCTAGTAAAAACTTGAGCTGTTAGCTCTCAGCTATGAGCCATGAACTCTGGAGTCCTTGGTAATATAATAGGTGTGTGTTCAGCTGCATTGACTCAATGGCAGTGAGTTTTTTGTTTCTTTTCCATTAGAAACTGAAAGAGACAATCACAAGAACCTTCTAGGGTCAATACTTGCAATTCAGCACCAATGCCCTTCTAGCCTCCACAACCACAAGCACATCAATTTAGGTCCGTTAAAGCCATTCACTTATGACATTTGATAGCAGACTAATGAACAATGACACCAGGCGATTTCTCTCAGATCTCTACTAAGGAGGTAGTTAATAAGGCAGAGGGTAAGGTAAACTGACTCAGGAAATTGACAGACCATGTTCAACAGCAGATTGATCTTTGCCAAGTTACCTTTCCTTAACTTGTAAACCATAACATATAGGCCATAGGAATATTATAAATACACAGTTTGGAGATGTAGATAAAAATGAAAACTTCCCACTATTCAGAGGCTCAACAGAAAGCCGAGTGCTGGAGTTAACATATTAAAGACCGGATTTTTTTTTGCCATCTTTCTCAAGTGTTTCGGGTGTTTTTGCATTAAACCATGAACACGAGTAAACTCGGGATCCGTCCACAATGTGGTGAAAGCATTGTGGTAAAGGAGAAAGAGCTAAAGCTGAGAAGCCATGGAAATGTGACTGTGGCAATCACTGATCTGTGTCAATTTCACCACTGGAGTATAGGGGTGGAGTCTAGTCTGTCGTTCTGGAGATAGCCAGTGAGGCCACTGTGTGGGCATGGCTTTCTCCTGAGAATTCTGGGAAGTCTCGCAGTATTTCCCTCTTGGAGATGAGAGACCATCAACTCAGTCCCTCTGAGACACCCTACTGACAAGACCACACTGCAGCATGTTATAGACCTGTGTCCTGGAACCTGAAGGAATCAGAGTAGAAGACACATGGGCTTACCCTGATGGGATCAAACCTTTGGGGCTAGAGAAGCCACATGGAGACCCCTGCCAATGCTGTGATGCTTCTACCACCAATGGATACTGCTGATGGACCCTGGGCTCTGGAAACAATGAGCCATGGGGAGACCCCTGCCAGTGCCGGGGTGTTTCTACTGCCACTGGACATACAAGAGTCCACTCACTGGCTTGTGATTGTCCTGGTGTCTTGCATATGCTTCGTGAGTTGGAAGGAGACTTTATAGATTGGTTTGGACATATGAGCTAATAGCAGGCTTATGATCTTGGACTGAATTAGGTTGGGATTCTTCCTCCATGTTCCATTCCTCTTGTATATAAACCTTTCCCTTATAGCCATATGTGTGTTTATGAATTTGTTTCTCTAGTATACCCAGACTAACACACACAGTTTGGTGATGTAGATTAAGAACTTCCCACCTTTTAGAGGCTCAAAAGAGAGCTGATTGCTGGTGTTAAAAGCATTGTGGTAAAGGAGAAAGAGCCAAAGCAAAGGAACCATGGGAATTTGACTTTGAACTTTAGCTCTGTTCCTAACTAGCTGGATGACCACGAAGAAATTTTTTTTTCACATTTATTACCCTCTGTTTCTTACCTAAAAATTCCAGGTATTATATTAACTCAGGCACCTGGGTGATAATTATAAGGCTAGTGCTTCCAATGTGGCATCCACTTGATGGTAGAAAAATGAAGCTGCTACTCTTGTGAAGATTTCAAGTCTGAAAACCTTCAGGGGTCGTTTTTCTCAGTCCTATAGAATTATTATGAATTGAAATTTATTCATTTTCACAATATGGGTGGGAGGTTTCTTATCTTTCAAAAGAGTATACCAAGTATTTTTTGAGAAATTGATGTAAGAATTAAAAACAGTACTTACAAATTGCCTTCTCCAGTGCCTGTCACTGTGGAATATGGTTAGTAATTGATAGCCATTAATAATTTTTATTATTTGCAGAATGGTAATGACTAATGAGCATAATTCTAAACCTATAAAATCTGCCTACACATTTTTCAGGAACTTTAATCATGACAGGCAAAAACATCAATTCGCTAGAGTTTGAACTACACACAGTCTGCCACATGATTGGCAGTTTGACAAGTGGAACATACATATTATGGGATGACCAATGAGTTAAGAAAGGAAAGGCAATCGAATCCAAGGGACATGAGGGTTACCCATCCAAAAAAAATGGAAAAGAGCTCTGCTGGGCAAAGGTTTTGTGGTATACATTTCCTCTATCAGGTTAGCATTGAGCAACTTCCTTTGAGTTAGTTCACCCAGTGTCATTGCCTGGAGATGTTCTGTTTGGTTATTGTGAATTTTTTTGTGAATGCAGTTTCACCCAAACCTATTTTTTTTGTGATGGACAATTTAAGAGAGCAGCATAGGGATAGCAAATTTTGTTTCCTGCTCAGGAAAAGTGCTGCAGAAACTGTTGTGATGTTGAACACAGCTTATAAGGAGAGCACTATGGAAAAACTCAAGTGTACGAGTGGTTTTCTTGTTTCAGAATAGGTAAAATTGTCAAATGTTAACAAAGCTCATTCTGGATATCCATAAATGCCTGAAAGGATGAAAATGAACTTATAGTTCATTTGGAATTTGTTCCACCAGGTCAGACTGTTAATCAAGCTTTCTATTTACAGGTTCTGAAAAGACTGCATAAAGATGTATGACAAAAAAGGTCTGATTTGTGTTAGATTGGGGCTGGTTTTTTCACTGTGACAATGCACCTGCTCACGCAGCCATGTCAGTGTGCCAGTTTTCTGCAAAACCCAGCAGTTCTCTCTTGTCCCACATACCTGATTCACATGTCCTCTGTCCTTGTGACTTCTTTTCGATTCTGTGAGTGAAGAGGGAGATAGAAAGACAGCAATTTGATGACTTACATAAGGTGAAGAAAAAAAGGGGGGGTGCTATCAGCCATGCAGACAGATGAGTTTCAAAAATGTTTCCAAGAATGGAATTGCAGATTTGACAAATGTATTATTTGTAATGGAGAATGTTTTGAAAGAGATACGGTTGTTTTGTAAAAATATTTAAATATATAGCTTTGACCAAAATTTCTGTTTCCAGGGTGGTGGAATATCTATCTCCTTATAGATATTTGGCTCAAACAAAAGGACTTAGTCTAAGGACCACCTTTTATTTTTCATGTTGAATCTACAACATGAAAAGCTAAGACATGTTCCTAAAGAGAACAAGAGTGAAAATGAGACCCAGAGCTATAAGGTTCTGATTGAACGTGGTAATAAAGTGCAGCCTCTCATTTTATTTTCCCATCTCACTGTGTAAGGAAGCTTTGCCTCATATACCAAATTAGAGTCATGACCCAGGGGAAAATGTCTTACTGCATAAGAAAAATAAATACTTAAAGATTGACTAAAATTGGCTCCCCAAATGGAATGAGCGCATGGAGGGAGAAATCAATGTCCTTGTCCACTAAAACAAAACCCCAAAACCAATAAACAAAAAAGCAAAACACCCAACCAGCTGTCTTCTTGTCAATTGTGACTCACAGTGAACCTATGTTGGATTTCCAAGCCTGTAAATCTTTACTGAAACTGTCTCATCTTTCTCCCACAGTGTGGCTTCTGGATTTGATCGCACCAACATTGCAGCTTAGATTCCAATGCCTAACACTAGCACTGAGCAATCCCACCTTGTCCACATGTAAATAAATATAGAAAGATTGATCCCTGGAGGTTGTCAAAGCCTGGGTCACTAGTCCCAAATTAGAGCCACTCTGAAGGACTGTCCCAATTCAAAAGGTGCCCAAGGATTTTCTGAAGCTCTGTCTTGTGACTGTATATGACATCACTCTCAAAATCTTTGCAAAACCAAAAACAAACAAAACCCACTGTCCACAAGTCTGTTCTGCCTCAGTGGCCCTGCATAGCATTTCTGAGACTGTAATCTTAGTGAGGAAGGATAGCCTTACCTTTTGCCAGTGGAGGGGCTGGTGAGGGAATTTCTGACCTACAAGTTAGCTGCCATTTCTAAAGTCACTTCAACACTGTGGATCTTGAAAACTTGACCCAGTCCTTATTTAATTTTTTCATTTTCTTGCAGGATTTGATCCTGACAGTCAAAAACCAAATTTAAATAACTGCCTTTACAGTTATCACCGCCTCATCCATGGAAATGGGTTTTTCTTCCTCTAAAATCCTCTGGCCCTTTGAGATTGTTGATACCTCTTAATTCGATACTTTTCTGCCTTGAAATTTACCCTCATGTTTTGTCTTCCTTACTAAAGCAGATATTGTTCAAGGGTAGGGTCAATAGCTGATCTGTTTCTGCTTAATATCTGATTTATTTCTGCATGTTCTCAGGTTCCCAACCTTTTATATTGCATCCACTTGTACAATAAACATTAGCTGAAATAAAAAGTGGCATTATGTGTTGTTATCCCAAGGTTACTGCAGTAGCACAACTTTAAGGGTGATTGTGGAGCCTACAGAAAGAACCGTCTATTTAAGGATGATAGTTTGTTGGCACAGACTAAAAGTAGGGTTTCTCATTTGATTACCTGTGGGGATCTGGAAGCTACAGCAAAATAAGGAAAAGGTAGCAAATGTAGGCAAAATGGAGAACTGTGGAGTTCTGTGGAGAACTCTGCAGTTTGTGCCTAGTGGTGGGAAGAGAGCTGCGACCCCTCAGCAGTCAATTACTATCATTTGGGGACGCGGGGTTGGTGTTGCCAAATCCTGCAACATTTTCAAGAGAAACTCTACATCCAGACTTTACTTGAAATCATCTAACTTTTCAACCACAAACAAGTATAGCAAAAATATCCCCATGAATTGGATTTAGCCTGGAGGGTCACAAGTCTGAAACATTTAGGAACACGTATGCTTTATACACATTTGGTCTTTTGAGTTGTGTGTTTCTCTCTAGAATAATAGTATTTCATGTGGGAATGACCAGCTGTCCTTATTTAGAGCATCAACTTATCCACTGCCACGTACTTGATTTCTCACAAGGAGAAAGAGAGGAGGACAGGTCAGTGCTGTGTAGTATCTGTACCATCATTGCCAGGACAGTGTAAGGGTCTCAAGAGAAAGAGAATGACTGTAAGATAATAGTTAACCTTTTTATACTTAAAACATATTGGTTTCTTCCATCTCTAGGAGAAGTTTGTGAAATGGGTTGGCTAAAACTCTTAGTTTATTGAGAAATAGTACTCAGATCATTTTGTGCCAGCATTATTATTATATATTTTTATTCAAATGCACAGTATTAGCCAACCCATACCAAATTCAAATAGTTTTTGAAGCATGCAGAGAAATATATCTCCTTTTCTTTCCATCTGATCATGTCTGATAACTGTGCAATAAATATGGATAGATAAGGGCTATAAGCACTAAATTTCTTTTACTGCTTCTAACTCATAAAAGAGGTATATGGCTGTGAATAACAAAAGATCTGCTTTTATGAACACAGGGATACTTAATCTATGGAAAATCAAGTAGGTGTGTGTGTGAATCAAGCAAGCTCAGAACATGTGATATAAACCACCTTTTGGCATCAATGTTTCCAAATTATTGGCCTATTGTACACATGCTATGTAATCTTACAAACTTGCTGGTTGAGTTTTTAGTTCAAACAATTATATTTTTAATCCCTTAGGGAAATAGAAATTAGACCTTTATTTAACATGGAACTTAACTGGAGGTTTTTGTTGGGTGCAATCAAGTTAGTTCTTACTGACTTTAGTGACCCTACGTTCTACAGAACAAAACAACCCCCAACCTGTGTCATCCTAACAATTGTTATTACATTTGAGCTCACTACTGCTGCCACTGTTTCTTAGAATCTTATGATAACTTCTTTCCTTTTTTCACTGTTTCTGGATTTTACCAAGCATGATGTCTTTTTCCAAGAACTGGACTTTCCTGGTAACATGCTTAAAGAACATGAGGTAAGTTTTGCCATCTTCCTCTCATCTTTGTATATGTCCAATGTCTGTCAGACAAAGTGAAGTTATTCTTGCCTGAATGGAGCAATCCAGTTGTACTTCTTCCATGACAGACTTGTTTGTTTGTTTGCTTGCTAGGCAGCCCATCATATTTTCAATATTCACTCCCAAAATTCAGGTGGAAGAGAGTCAAGGTCACACTTTAGCTCTTGTAGACTTGTTTCCATCTTCTTCATCTTTATCCTGAACATATGAGCAATTGATCATCTGTTTGACAGTTAGTCCCTAGTCCGGTTTTAGTTAATGATATTGTCCCCACAGCTGCAGTTGATTTGATTTCTGTATATTCCCTCTGGGAAATTACATGTGTAGAGTGACCTTTTGTGTTACTGAAGAGGCTATTTATTGGGGGGGTTCTGGGAAGATGGCAGCGATGTAGAAGCACTCATCTACTGTTCTTGGGAGTGGTTGCTGGAACTGCAGTGGAGGGGACGAATTTTAGGGATTTGGATAGAGCCCTGGTCTCACACCACCCTGGTGACCTTGGGGCAGACATGTATGCCCTACAACATACATACCCCTGGGGTTCTCTGCACCACATGCACCGTGACCCCAATTTTCCCCCCATGCTGATGACACATAAAATTGTTGTTGAGAGTCTTACAAGAGATTAGAGAATCAATCTTCAAAACAGCTGAAAAAAGGGCAGATACAAAAATATGCATAACTAAGGTGGAATTCAAGAGATAAGGGATGAGGTAGCAGAACTAAGGAAGAAAGTCAAAGATCTCAATAATAGAATGGAAGCCCTGTGGATCTGGGGTGAGATCCCCCAGAGTTGGAGTGGCCCTGTCAGAAAGATGAGACTTAGTGGTGGGAGGGAAGCACAGAAGTGGGGAGCAGGATAGGTACATGTCCTTTGAGGTGAGGAGAGGGAGGTCTGACCTCCAGATGGGAGGAAGAGAAACTGAGGATGCTCTTAAGAACATTAGGTGGGAAGGGTCTTTCGTGATGTTTAGGGGGTGGGCAGAGTTGACCCGGGGCATCTGAGGGTATCCAGGTATCCAGACCAGGTGCCATAGAATTCTGCATATTCGAGATGCACAACATGTTTCAGAAACTGCATCAGTGAGACCCCATACATTAACCCCACTGAAGACTTCAGCCCAAAAGAGCATGATATTTGAGGAATCAGAATACAACAGTAATGAGAGTGGTGTCCTGTTGGTCGGCAGAAAAACAAGATCTTACTACAATACCCCATATCCTATTTTAAGAGACATATTATTCCAACAATCCTGTGATGACCATTATGTTATATTTTGCTTAGGATTGTGTATATTAGGGTGTACCTTAGCGGTTTGCCACCATTAGGATCACCCTCTTGAAGATGTGTTATTTGTTTCTGTTTTTTGGTAAATGGAACCCAGGGACATTGAACCCATAGGGAAAGAAAACATAATAAGAGTTTGGAAGGGGACAGAGCGAGTGGGAGAGATAAGAAGGAGATGATTTTGATAGGTAGATAGAATAGCGGAAGGGATGGGGCGTCCATTAGGGGCCAAAAAAGCAGTGACACATTGCGCATGTTCCAAGATCTGGGCTTCTGAAGAAAATGCTGCAACTGGATTGGTTCAACTGTGTCAGGTGGTTGCAATTCAGCCAGTAGAGTCAGCCAGAGTCGTCAACCACGCCCTTCACTAAAAAGCTTGAAAAGACAAGCGCCATTAACAGATCTCTCTCTGTTAAGCAACTTCCCAGCTGGCAAATGTGTATGTGAGATTTTCTAATGGCCAAACTAAACGTAAAACTTCTTTAATCCTCATAAAACTTGTTTGAATCACAAACCAGGTTTCAACTTAAATTGTTTTTTGCGCGGAGCCAAAGGACTAAGGTATTCAAAGAGCACTAACATTTCCAAGAAGCCCAGGAAGGAAAAGTATATTTGGTCACTGATTGAGGAAACAATTATGTTTGACATAATTGAACTACGGACCTACATGTTGTATGTATTAATTCCCACATTAAGCAAATTAAAAAAACACAAAAACATAGATCCAGAATGAGTTCTGGGAAATTACTAAATCCTAGCTATAGCTTAAGAACACTTAGGTTTTATTCTCACTTTATTTTTTAATATTTTTACTTTGCTAAGGTCCTTACAATAGGTTTTATTAAAATATACATTTCATATAGCTAGACTCTAAACTATTTTTAAATTTTTTAGATATTTCTTATAAGTGAAATATCAAAATCATGAAACACATTGTCATTGAGTCATGTTTTTATATCATGGCACCACTCAATACTCACATTCATGAAATGATCATTGAAAGCAAGGGTGCTACATCAAAGTGAGGTGAGGAAAGTAGATAGTGCCCAGCTATCAATTGGAATAGTGTCTAGGGTCTTAAAGCCTTATATTTAAACAAGCAGTCATCTAAACAAGAGGTCAACTAAGTCTATACAGAGAAAGCACACCAGTCTAGGTGATCCAAAGATGACAATAACAAAATTGCAATATGGTGAAGAGAAAAGTATTAGTTAAAATTTTGAGCACCAAACTTATAGAATCAGTGGAGGACAGCAGAGTCCCAACCCCATTTTCAGAGTATCTAGTTAGACCTTGTTTCTGGCAAGACAAGTATAATCTTGATTATGCTGGATCAAACTTGATACTTGGCAGTTGACCTTGCTGTAGACACCACCTGGATTTATCCTGGATATCTCTTATTTGTTTTATGACAGATATTTCTTCCCTGTCTTTTTGAATGTTGACGTGAGGATCTTTTCCCTTTCATGCATTATTTTTGTCTTTATACTATGATCTTATCTTTATCATCTTAGGGTGATTTGTTTTTCATTGTTTTCTGTTGGATTTTCCAGCTGTGAAAAATAGGAGGAGTGGATATCTAATGATAATACCTGATAAAGGTGTTATAGGAAGTGGGGAGGAGGCAGAGGATGAGCAAAAGGGAGGAGTAGGGGATTTGGGGAGTATATAATGAAGGTGAGAGTAGAGAGGGAGCACTAGAACTGATTGTGATTGCACAATTCATTTTAAAGGCAATTTCAACCTGGGGAGTGAAGGACCAGGACAGTGCTCTAATATATAAGTGGTGGCGATTGTACAATTTCCCTTGACATAATTGAAAAATTGAACTATTTTATTGTATCATATGTAAATTATGTGCCAATAAAACTGTTAAAAAAGAAAAAAGGTATTTGCTATGAACAAGTCATTGTTTTTGTAAAATTCTATCTTTCAACCTCCAGCTTAATTTCTATCACCAAGTTCATATTATTCAGCTATAGTTTCTACTTTTTTGTTCCTAACTTTTGCATTTCAATCGCCAGTAATGATCCATGATTGCATATTTGACCAATTTTCAATTTATTCATTATTATCCTTAGTGGTTGACATATATTTGAGTTATAGTTATATTGATTGTATTTCCTTGAAGATGGATACATATGACCCTATCACAGATAGTGTTGTACTTCATAATGTGTATATTTAGCAAGACTTTTTCTGATAATGATTGCCATGCCATTCCTCTTGCTTATGTTATTCCTCTTGATACTGTTATCTTGATATAGGAAATCATGATTTCTTGTTTCAAAATGGCCAATACTAATTCTTTTCAGCTCATTAATACCTAGAATGTTGATCTTTATGCGTTCCCTTTCGTTTTTACAACTTGCGATTTTCTTAGATTCATAATTTGCACAGTTCAACTTCTAAGCATTAGTGAATTTTTGTAGCTGTTTCCCCTTACTGTGAATCATCAGCAAGTGAAGATCCTGAAGGCTCCACTCCCACAGGTTTTACCTGACTCATGTCACCACGCTCAACTCCATTCTGAGAAAGCAGCTCCTTCTCAGTCACAATTCAAATGGCTTCTGTCCAAAGGGGCCTATCCTTTGACACTATCTGTGACAATGCGTTGATTCCATTGTCTCGGCCTTCAGTATCAGACAAAGTTTAGAATTATACATAAACTTTTCAGACTCTTCCCTTTGAAGTGGGGAAATGGGTCCTTCTTCATTGCCTGTTCTTAGTCTGGAAGGTCTACTCTGCACTTTGGATGAACTTGAAGGCACTTGAAATACCCATGACATGGCTTCCAGCATCCCATCAACTCACTGGCCACCACAGAACGAGAAACTGACAGACAAGGGACGGCAGGCAGATGTTCAACCTAGCAATTGAATAAGGATGTTGAGTGACAGGACCCAGGTGAATACCTGTCTTGATTTTAAACCACCCAGTATTTCCTTGTTCTGTTTACATTACTGACTCAATTCATTTGCAGGTTCTGCATAAGCACAACAAAGTGTTCTGGAATTCCCATTCTCTCAAGGCTACCCATAGTCTTTATGCTTTTTTGTTTTTATGATCCGCATAGTTGAATGTCTTTTCATAGTCAATAAAACATAAGTAAACATCTTCTTGTGTTCCCTCTTTAAGCCCAAATCAATCTGACATTAGCAGTGATATCCCTTGTTCTACATCCTCAAAGGACTCTAACCTGAGTTTCTGGCAGCTTATTGTCAATATTTTGTGGCAAACATTGTTGCATGGTCTTTAGAAAATTTTACTTGCATGTGATTTTACTGTTAGCATTCTAAATTTGTGCATTTTAGGCCCTCTTCTTTGGAATATTAAAAAAATAAGACATTTGCAATCATTTGGCCAAATAAATATCTTCCAAATTTTTTGGCCTAGATGAATAAGTACATCCAGTGCTTCATCTGTTTGTTGAACCATTCCAAATGCTATTCCATCAACTCCTGAACTCTGTTTTAGACTGACTTTAATGCAACTAATGTCTTAAGCTGCAGTGCAAGCGCTGATAATAGAATAAAATAGTTCTCTAGAACCTAACAATCAATTGAAATGTTTAAACCAACAGATTCAATTCTCAAAGCACTCACTGACTCATGTGGAAATCAACTTTTTATTCAATTTAGATGTTTTCCCCTCTGCTACAGACCTTTTTGTGATGTGTTCTAAATTGTAGTCTCTGTATCTGTGATTATAATCTCATTTTGGAGGGAATTCTCTGTTACAGGATTAAGGAAGGATTTGGTCTTGACCTTAGTCACCCTCTTCCTCCTTTTCTGTATGTAAGAGTCATCTCAGTCAGAGAGAAAAATCACAGGATCATTTGAAGAAGAGCTCATTCAAGATCTCTATCTGAAATAGAGGAGGTTGAAATCAGAGGCACCAGAGACTGAGGAAGAGAGAATATGGGACAAAATAAAGGAGACAGGCTGAGACCAGAGGCTGTGGCAAGAAAACCATGATGCATAAAAATGGAGCAAGAATTTAGGTCTGTGAGACAGAGTGGCAGGATGACTTCCTAGTCCAAGGAGACAGAGCCCAAGGGATTGTGTAGCTAAGAGGTTGAGGACTGAAAAAGTACTTGGTTTCAGCTAAGGAGAAGTGTTGTTATTAGGCTTACTTATTGTGGCGGTCATGTGCTTATGTTAATTCCATGATTGAGACGTAGTCATGGAGTCTAGCCCATTAATTTGGAGATAGACATTGAGTAGTCAATGAAGCCTCCGTGTGGGCACGGCCTTCTCCTGATACATCTGGGATATCTTGGGATATGTCCCTGGTGGAGATAAGAAGCTATCTCCCCAGTTATTGCGAGTTAGTCTCAGAGACAATGAACTACGGACAAAACAAGATGGCAGCATCTGAGGAGCTGCAGGAGCCGGAAGAGAAGTCACATGGCCTTGCCCTTATGGAACCAGACTTCTGAAGTTAGAGAAGCCACCTGGAGACCCATGCCAGCGCTGAGTTGCTTCTACCATCACTGGATGCTGTTGATGGACCCTGAGCCCTGGAAGTGAAGAACCATGAGGGGACCCCTGCCAGCACCAGGACTCTGCACCCACTGGCCTGTGACTTCGTGAGTCAGAAGGAGACGTTATCGACTGGTATCAGACATATGAGTTAATATCCGACTTATGACTTTGTACTGGACTGGGTTGGGATGCTTTCTCAATGTTTCATTCCTTTTGTATATAAACCATTCCCATATATCCACATGTGAGTCTATGTATTTGTTTCTCTAGTCTACCCGGACTAACACACTTATTATGACTTGTGGTAACCTATTCACTTCCCCATTAGCCCCCATAATAATGAACTTTATCTGTACATTTTATACGGCCCTTGAAATGAAATACAGAGTCCAGTGGGGAAGTTGAGTCTTATTGGTATCAGAATGAGTAACGAAAGTTAGAGGAAGGAGGCTCATGTCTGACCTCAGTTTCATGGCAATAGGGTAGCAAGAGGAGTTCAGATATGATCTTTCTTTACATATTTTTCACATCTATTATTAGACTAAACAACAAAAAAACCCTCAGCCTCATTACTATTGAGTTGACGCGGACTCATAGTCACCTTACAGGACAGAGTACAACTGGTCCTGTGAGTTTCTGAGACTGTAACTGTGGTTCTTCTTGTTGTTAAATGTCACAGTGAATTCTAACCCATAGCTGACCTATGTACAATAGAACAAAACTCTACCTGACCCTATGCCATGCTCGCAGTTGTTCCTGTGCTTGAGCTCATCATTGCAGTGGCCATACCAATCATTCTTGTTGAGGACTTTCCTTTATATCACTTCAAAGGGTAAAGACTAGGGACTCACTTCTCCTGACAGCATGTCCAAAGTATATAAGGCAAAGTCTTATCATTCTTGCCTCTAAGAAGCCCACTGGCTGTACTTCTTCCAAGACGGACATGATTGTCAATTTGGCAGTCCAAGGTACTTTCAATATTCTTCCCAAGCACCACAGTTCAGAAGTAGAAAACCCCGTACTTCTCCCATGGACTGATTGGCAGTTTCTCACTGCTGATCTTGTAGTTGCAGCCCAATGTATAATAACTACCTTCCCAGGATTTGTGCCCCTCTGAAGAAAGGTGACCCAACATAACGCAGAAAATATCAAACAGTTATATTAATATTACATGAAGTAAATTTTACTGAGCATAATTTAGAAAAAGTTTTGTAGTAGCACAACAACAGGAAACTCAGAAATTCAAGTTGGACTCAGGAGAATGTGGAATGAGAGATGTCATTTCTTGTGTTAGATTGGGTTGACTAGAGAACCAAATAAAAGGATATTCATATGTGCATAAGAAAGAAGATTATTATCAAAGAGCAATTTCATATTGAGAAAGCACCCAACCTAGCCCAGATCAAGTCCATAGTCCAAAAATTAGCCATCAAGTCCATATGTCCAATACTAGTCCATACATTCCTCTTCAGACTCATGTAGTCACTCACAATGATGTACACTACATGAAGATCAAAGACTAGTGGGTGAAATGGATCTGGTGGACCCATTGGTAGTGGAAGCATCTCAGCACTGGTACAGGTCTCCACAGGGCTGCTCCAGCTCCCAAGTGTGGCTCCTCAACAGGAAAGGGAAGTAGAAATAGAGTGTGACTCACCTTTCAGGGTAAAGCGAGGGAGCTCCCAGAATCCTCATGAGTAGGCCACACCCACAAGGAAGCATCATCAGGTTGATTGGCACCCCTATATTTATCAATTTGACATGGGATAATATAATTACTGGTATTGTCATATGAGTCTTTGCTGAAAGCAGGGTATTCCAGAAAGATGTTTACTTGTGTTTAATTGACTATGAAAAGGCATTCAACTGTACATCAGAATGAAATGCAAATAGAATGTCACAGAAGGGGAAATACAGAACAACTAATTTTGCTCATGCAGAAACCATGCATAGATCAAGAGGGAGTCATTCCAACAGGACAAAGGAACATTGAATTATTTAAAATCAGGAAAGGTATGATTCAGAGGTTTTCCCTTGTTGTATTCTTATTCAAACTATATGCTGAGCATATAATCTGAAAAACTGGATCATATGATTATAAAGAACATGATATTAAGGTTGGACTTATTACAACATATGATATGTAGATAGCACATCCTTGGTTGGTGAAAGAAAAGTCTTGAAATATTTAATGATGAACATCAACAATAGAGTCTTGTACCTCAAAAAATTGTATAGACTGTGCCTCAAAAAAATTCCTCACAATTTGACCAATAAACAACTTCATAATAAGAGGGAAAACCTTGGCATTATCAAGGATTTATTGTCATTTGGAATCACAATCAATACCCCAGAAAGTAGCAGTCAGGAAATCAAATGAAGTGTGGCATTGGTCAAATCTGTTCCAAAAGATCTTCTAAAGCCGCAGTTCTCAACCTGTGGGTTGCAACCCTTTAAGGGGTCAAATGACCCTTTCACATTCATAAAAGTAGCAAAATTATAGCTAGGAAGTTGCAACAAAAGTAATTTATGACTGGGGTGTTCACCACAACATGAAATGTATTAAAGGGTCACAACAAGGTTGAGAACCGCTGTTTTAAAGTATTCAAGAGCCAGTGTGTCTCTTGGATGGCTAATTTTCATCTGACCAAGCCATGGTATTTTCATTCTCCTCATATGCATGTCAAAAATGGACAATACATAAGGAAAACTGAAGAATTGGTGCTTTTGAATGATTTTTTTACAATGAATATGAATAATGAATATTCCATGAACTGCCAGATGGAACACATTTTTCTTGGAAGGACTATGGCCAGATGATCCTTAAGAACAAGGATGATGGATCTTTGTCTACAGAACGTGAATATATTAGAAGGAAGGATAAGTCCTGGATGAGGATATCATGCTCCATAAAAGTCACTGAAAATGAAATTATAAAAAACGATGTAAGCCCCTCAGCCAGATGAATGACCATCGTGGCTGCACGGGGACTCAAGCTGAGTGATGCTCTTCCAGTTGGCACAGAGGCAGGCAGCATTTTGTACTGTGGGGCACCGTTGCTATGAAGTGGAACCGATTCACAGCAGCACCTCACAGCAATAGTAACCACAGGAAACAGTCTGATTGATTTCATACACAGCTTCATCGAGTTTATAAAAGATGTGTAATATCAGTGAGGTACATCTACATATGCTATTTTAAAATGATCATTTGCAAGAAAATATAACTTTAGCATACAATGCTCAAAAAGTAGTTTTTCAAAGGGATTTTTGGAAGTACACAAACCTTCATTTTACCAAGAAGGAAACATAGAAAACAAACACACAAGAAAACAGGTTTTAAGAAATAGAACCTTTCAGGTTTTAGTGGTCTTTTGTTGACCCTAGTCAACTTCTTCTTTTTTTAGGTGCCTCTGCCAAGCAACATTGATGACGAAATAGTGCTATCATTAAAGAAGATCTATTCCATGAGTTTTTCTCAGTGATGCCTGAGCTCAGGTGAAGCCTGAGCTGGGTTCTATTTCTCACCTCTCACCAGAGTCCCTATTCTGTTCTCAGTTTTGCAGCAGTTATAAAGGTCATTTTGAGGCACTGGGTTTTGATTCAACCTGTACCTTGCAATTCATCCAAGACTAGTCTGTTGCCTGAAAGATGTGTCTTTGCCACATGAAACTGACAATAAGGCACACTAATTAGCAACCAACAGGATTATCGCAGATTCCACTGGGCAGTCCTACTTATTCCTGGGTTCTCTTGGGGGTCAATAGTAATATTGCAATAGAAATGTAATTATTGCTTGTATCTCTCCTGAAAGTTCTGGAATTGAGTGATTTTGAAGCATGTTTACTAGGACAAGCTTTATGGATCCCCTAAAGAACCTGAACATGTGTTCACACCTTCACATCAAGGATTATAGCTTTTAGGTCTTCTGGCCTTGCTGGAAATTAATTTGACTCAATTGAACTAACCTTGCTCTCATCCTAATCACAATGAAAAAACACCTGTCATCAGATCCAGCCCCTCTAACACAATACTTCTCCATTTTTTCTCACTAAAATCCCCTAATAAAGAGAAACATAAGCATATATTTCTAAATGGGACAAGGGAAAAAAATAAAAAGAACTAAAAGGTCAAGACAGTAAGTTTGTAGTAACACCATCTGCAGGCATATTTCAATTCTGGATTTTTTTAAAAGTTACACTTTGTCTTATAAGTTAAATCCACATTTTAGCGCTCTAGCCTTTGCAATGCAATGCAAACAATAAAATGCCATATGAAATAGCATTTAACAATAAGTAAATGGTATTTAACATGAATTCTTATTATATATAATAAGAATATATAATAAAGTGCATTAATATTTAAATGACTCCCTATATCTTTCCCCTCAATATTTGATTTAAAAAAATGATTGTGGGAGCGCATGGTCAGGGGGCGCGCCCTGCTTAAAGAAAAAAGATAGTTTAGGATGAAGCATTAGCTCTAGCCAGTGGATCTTCTTACCTTAAACCACATTTTCAGGCTGAGCCCCGGTGGAATAAGTGGTTCACTGCGGCCCACGGGTTTGATGGTTCAAAACCAGCAGCGGCTCTCAGAAGCAGCACTGTGTAGCTTCCACGACCACCAGAGGGTAGTGGTGCCCTCCCCCCCAAAAAAAACAAAACATTTTTTCCCCAGCTGCCTATATGTTGCTACATGTAGGAAAAGGGCATCTGATGAAACATCCTGTGTTATCAGGGATTCCAGTCTGTAACATTTTGATCACTTGCAGAAAGAATCATTAGGTTAGTATTGATTAACTTGGGACATGAAAGTAGGGTTAAGACAAATTATTAAGAGACAAATAGGTATCAGCAACCCCTACCTTAAACGTGTTCTCAGATTATCTGAAATGTTTGCGCAAAGGCCTATGATTTTACATTTTTCTTAGGCAGCTTGTAGCACGGCACATCCCTTCTCTTGCAGTGCCTCTGTGGGGCAAGCTGTAAAGTTGCAGTAAGAAGTGCTGTCCCACATAATTCCCTCAGAAATGACTGCTGGGAAAAGGGCACAGAAGGAACCCCCCGCCCCCACCTACCCCCTGGAAGAAGCAAGCTACTTTATCTTTTTTATAAACTGTGTGGGGATTAGAATTTCACACAAAATAAGAAAATAAATCTAAGGAGTAATAAGCTATCATTAAATCTATATTGATTATTTAGAGTGAAATGCTTTATGGGAGACAGTAAACTCTTTTAGAATCCCGAGTGCAGGAAATGTGGGTATAAAGGTAGAATAAATTACTACAGTCTAATCACTTGGTAAATAACTAAAATGCTATTGCTGGGTTTACGATATCAGAGGAGCAAAACCTCCTGTTCAATATAGAACATGTTAGTGATCCAGTTGGGATGGCCTTTCGGGCAATTGCATAAGAGTCATAGCTGCCTTCATCGCTTACCATTAGTATTTCTCTTCATTATTCTGCCTGTGTGTTAGTCGATTTCAAAGCGTCCTTTGTTTGTGAAACAATAAATTCTTATTTAAAGGGAGTCTTTCAGATTCTAGAATATGTTTGAGTCTTACTTACCTTCCTGAATTCACACTTAAGGCATTGCCACTGAGATCATGTTTAAAGACCCCCTAGTGGTGCCTCTAGCATCTGGTTGATCATAGAAAAGTTGAAAGTTCCCACCACCTATGCTCTCTGTTGGAGGAAAATATCTTGACAGTCTGCTCCCATAAAGATTCCAGAAACCCCCAATCCATTGGCATCCAATCAATTCTGATTTACAGTGGCCATCTAGGTCACAATAGAACTGCACCCATAACGTTGCTAAGGCTGTAGTGTTTATGGAAGCAGACTTAAGGATTTAAACTGCCCTTTGGGTAGCATTCAATCACCCAGCCACTGCACCCCCCAAGGTTCTCCCGTCAATTATTCCAAAAACCAAGCCAAACTGGCTATTGTCTAGTCAATTTGGAATTATAACTATTGCAGTCTAGGCAATCCTATGGGGGAGTTGTACTCTGTTATATTGGGCCACCAGGGGTCACAACTAAAGACACTGAACAATGACACAATAGTCTACTTTCCCTGTTACAGCCAGGATCAGCCTTTCTGACCGCTCTCATCATTGCATCTGATTTTAAGACCATTTGCAGTAATTCTTATGATGCAATTTTTTGAATGTTTAAAAATGATGAGATTTTCAGGTGCTTTATATATATGACGTCCACATATGGTATGATGATAAGAGACCTATAGATGGAAAATACCTGCTCTTGTCAAAACTGTACATTTGGAATTCACTTCCATGTAAGAAGAATCAAGGATTAATGATCAAGAGGGCAGAAATCACCAAGGACAAAGTTCTTAGGCTTAAGAAAGGTGGAGTGGAACAGGAAATGGTGGATAAGGACCTAGTGGATAAGTAAGGGTACATTGTAGTGGCTAAGTTGAATCAGAATCTGTGTAAAATGGTGATTGCAAAATTACAATCTGCTCTAGAAACCTTTACAAATTCACAATAAAGAGTTTGAACAAACAAACAAACAAAACAACTTTATATCTGGGAAGGGTAGGTATGGTCTTCAATAACAAGAGATGAATGTGGAATGCAGCATTCTTCAGCAATACTCTCCCTACTACAGCCTGGTATGGTCATGCATTTTGTTAGAAAATATATTCAAAAATTCTTATCAGCATTTATCTCTCCTTTGGTCCAGACTAGATAAAGGTGACATAAATTGTTGTTATTGTTAAGTACTCTAAACTTGAATAATAATTGTATTAATTGATTTTTTTCACTATGTTTGTGAATATTATCACTGACAGCTTTGTAGTTCAGGATGTATGTTGAAATGATGTTTTTAGCAGTGATAGACACACAGTTCCTCTTCAATTGATCATTTTTGCCATAGTAGACCAGATACTGTATTCTTCATCATGGCCTCTATGTCCTTCAAATCCCTAGTATCTAGATCTCATTGCTTAGTCCTCTGTTCTAGTCTCATTCATTTCTGACCCTGCTGATATTTTAAATATCTGTGCAAAACTTCCAGGATCACAGTAATATGCAAGCCACCTCAGCATGACAAGCTGAAAGATCAAACTGTGGTTATATTCAGATAGTTACACTCAAATAATAATAAATATCAGGAATGTTGACATCATAATGTTCTGAAAATGTAACTCCCAGTTACAACATAGAAACTTTCTAATACTAATTTCAAAGTTTTTGTATAAACTTTTAACTATTTTCTCATTTTCGGTAAAATTTTTTATTCTTCTCACAATTGACATTTGCCAAATGACCTTACATGAAGATTGCTAATAACTGAATTCATCCATTAGGGTTTACTCAGATAAAATAAATAGTTGGAGATACTGGTAATGCACGCATGGGAGTGAATGAAGGTGGAGATTTGGATTGAGCATGCCCAGAATCCATGCAGGATCTTGGCAATCCCTTTCCCCAAAACTCTTGCCATCAAAAGCAGAACTTCCCAATAGTCTTTTCTGTATACCCATTTGGAAGTCTGTTTCCATAGTGGGTGGGAGAGAAGCCCCAGAAAGCCAGTCATGCAGGCTGATGGGATGATTTCTTTCTCTTCCACGAGACTCTGAATACCATTTCTTTATGAGAAAAATTTCATTCTCTGCCTCTAAAGCAAAGCTTTATTTGGGAAAGGAAAGAATCTGAAAGTACAATACCAGAGATATATACTACAATATTTATTGCAAGACATTAGCTTGGGTAATTTGGTGGACTTTCTAGCCATTTCCAAATATGCAGAGTTGACCACCAGCCAGGATGTAGCCTGCAATACCTGGACAAACGTAGGAAAATCCAATGTGAGCTATATCCAGCCCAAGACTGAATCTGCTGACACAGGAAGTATTTCTTCTTTAGGGAATCCTCAACTCTGTAATCACTTTCAACTGATTGGATCAGACCCACCTAGATTATCTGGTATAAATCTCCTTTACATAAAATCAGTTGATTATGGGCTTTATTCTCAAAGACACACAATTTTCACAGCAACGTTAAGTATAGTAGTTAATTGAATAACTGGGGGATGCAATTTTTCCAAGAAAACACATTAAAAAAAACTCTGGTGTGAACTTTCTTGGCCATTGAAATGAGACAATTAAACAAGGTTGCTCTGATAGTTACACATAGTTTCTCAAATGACACTTACCTCTCTATGGTTGACATATCTTAAGGCTTCACAGGATTGCTTTTAGTGCCTTGTCTATCATTTCGCTATCAATTGGTCCTCAAGGGAAAACTCCACAGGAGAGGTTGAGCGCATGCCTTTTGAAAAGCAGCTCTCCTCACTGTGAGGTTTGAAGTTGTATCACCTATAAAATGGTAATATAAACATGCTCCTCATTTAATTGCTCTAGATTTTCAACTACAGCGTTAATAAGTACCCGAGCTCCAAGTCTGGTAGATTGTTTTATGAAGTGAGTGATACAGGGAAAGTCAATGCATGGTAATGTGATTGTGTCCCTGAATGCTAAGTGCAACAGAGACTCCCTCCTTGTAGACACTCTTCAGAGCACCCTTCAGCATGTTCTGCTTAAGAGAAGGAATAAGGAACTAGTATTTATCTACTCGCTCCACCCCTACACCCTAGGTATTGTAACTCCTTCACTCTCTGGTTTTTTGAGAATCAGAATGAGTAAGGACATCCTCATTTTAACTATCGACACTTTCCATTGAATTTTTCTATTCAAATTCTTCAGTTTTCCTCCATCCTAAGGGTAAGGATGACAATAGAACAGGCGATGGTTTCAAACAGCAATAAAGGAAGCAGTAGTTTCAGTTAGTTTTTTAAAAAAATCATCTTGGTATCAGCTCCTTTGTTTCCTCCCCTCTCCTCTCCACCTTCATATTTAGTCTCTTAATGGACCGCTGTCTCTCTCCCCCCATGTTTTCCCTTGTCCCTCCCCATGTAGAGAGGTTTATGGTTATGTGTCAGTCACTGTGATCCGTTCCTCCTTTCACCCTTTCTCTCCCCCACGTCCCCTTCCCCTTCTGGTATCACTATCCCGATCTCAATCACATACTCAGAAGGATCCTGGCTCCCGTTTTTTCCAATCCCTTGATTAAATAAACACAATGCTGATTTTGTATCAATTGCAGTAACAAATTGATCGGCAATTTCAGTGATCCAAATACCAAGAACAAATGTACCACAGGAGGCTTGGGTGGGTGGGTGGGTGGGGGGGGGGTTAGCAGGGGGGAAGAGCATGGCCTCAGAATGAAGAGTGGGGCATAGACAATCACACAGGCAGGCTCCAAAAAGTTTGTGAGGAAGGTGTGTTATCTTTTGATTCCCCCTTTCCATGATCTTGGTGAGTCCCTCTTGCTTGTGGCTCTCTGCATTGTCCTGAGAATCTCTGAAGATCCAGCTGTGAATTTCAGAATACATAACACACAGGACCACCTGGACAAGGAAGCCCGTGGTGACAGTGTCAGTTGGCAATGAAAGCTAGCAGTTGTAGACTTCAAAACCTTAACACTGATGTTAGAAAATGTGTGGCAAGCATTCAGTGACCTTTCACCCCACCTGCTTGAGTCTATGTTTCCAGTGACAATGAAGTTAGAAAAGTCACAGTGAATACATCTGCATGATTTGTGGCAGAGGACATGTTTATATTATTATTATTAAAATTCCGTCACCAATTTAGGATAAAAATCAAGGTATTTTATACTGAGTTAAGAGAAGCCATAGTGGGTTTCTGCCATCCATTCTCACAAAGGCAATGAAAAAGAGTAAAAAGTGCTCTCTGTGGTTAAAAAAAAAAGCAGAACAGTCCTTTGTCCTTACTTGCTTTCATGTGTCCTTTGGGCCACTGAACACCGCTGTGTTATAAAGGCCCCCAAATGGGCCTGCTGGAAAGATTGAACTATCGTACAAAGGCAAAGTTCCCATAGTCTGGTAAACAGAAATGGGCTTATTGGCGTTTCTGTATGTATAGATGTCCACACATCCTGAAGGATTTGGACAGTGCTCTGATTCTGTGTTGTTCCTTATATGCTGCTGCCCAAGGCAAGGGGAAAGTGAGTATCCTGGACTACTGCCCCACTTCAAAAGCTCACTTTATTTCAGCCATAGAAACATTTTCTTTGAGTCCTTGTCATGCATCTCACTTATGTAGTTTTTTTTTGTGCCATTTCCCCCCCCACATGCCTTGTCTAAATACTTCATCCCCACTTGCTCTGCATCAGGTAAGAAAGGTGGTACATTATATTAGAGAATATGACTCTGTCTAAAAGAGAAATGAAGATCTGCTCCATACCATGACGTGGGTGACCCTTGAAAGGAGCTGAGTGCCATAAGTCAATCACCAAAAGACTGATACTGGATGAACTCATGCCTATGAAATACCCAGAAAAGGCAAATCCATAGAGGTCACAGTTTGGGAGTTATGTTAGTCTGGGTAAACTAGAGAAACAAATACATAGACATGCATATGGATATAAGGGTACGGTTTATATATAAAATGAATAGGACATTAAGAAAGCATCCCAACCCAGTCTAGTTCAGTCATAAGTCTGATATTAGCCCACATGCCCGATACCAGTCTATAATGTCTCCTCCCGTCTCACGAAGTCACAGACCAGTGGGTGCAGAGTCCCGGCGCTGGCAAGATTCTCCCCATGGCTCCTCGCTTCCAGGGGTCAGGATCCATCAACAGCATCCAATGGTGGTAGAGGCAACTTAGCGCTGGCAGGGATTTCCACGTGGCTTTGCCAACCTCAGAAATCTGGTTCCATCAGGGTAAGGCCTTGTGGCTCCTCTTCCAACTCCTCCAGCTTCTCCAGCTTCTTGGATGCTGCCATCTTGTCTTGTCCATAGTTTGTTGTCTCTGAGACTAACTCACAACAACTGGGGAGATAGCTTCTCATCTCCATGAGGGAAATATCGTGAGATTTCCCAGAAGTCTCAGCAGAAAGCCATGCCCACACGGAGGCCTCATTGGCTACTCAATGACTGTCTCCAGATTAACAGGCTAGACTCCACCTCTACATCTCAATCATGAAATTAACATAAGCACATGATCGCCACAGTAGTAGTTACCAAGAGTGGGAAGCAGGATGGCAGGGACCGATCATTGGTTCACACTGGGTTTCTGGTGGAGTAATTGAAAACTCAGTAAAAGATATTTACCAAGGTGATGGGTGCACCACATGGCTGATGGAATTGATCTCATTGTGGGAAGTGTTGCCTGGCAAACACTGTTATATATGTTTACAACAATAAGAAAACTGAATGTACACAGGGAAAAAAAGAGTCAGATTAACACGACTTCTATTTAGAATCCTTCACTTTACCCGTACTCTAGGACAGAACTGCTTCTTGTGGACAGCCACAGAATTCCAGACTCAATTCCTATTAGGACTCTGATTTCTTGTCAGTCTTTTCCATGAGACCATTACTATGTCAACATCAAGACTTCATGCTGTCTATTAAATCTCTAGGGTCTAACAGAATTCCTGGCATATTGTGGAAACCTAGGGAATGTTAGTGAACTGGGGTGGGTTAGCAAATGCTACACTGAGATCCCATCCTTCTCTACTTATGGACTTTTATATGTATTTGGATTCAGTTTTTATTTTGTGACTAGGTGGTTGCATGTTAGTGACTTCCCCTAACTGCATGCGCAAGAATGTGCAACAAGAATCATTAGTCATTTCATGATGCTGAAACACAGGGGAAATAAGTTGCTGAAGCTATCTCCATGTTATCTCCTGGCAAAAGCTTTTTAGCTCTCATGTTGGCTGCTGAGTCTACCCCCAACATCTTATTTTTCTTCATATGCTAGGCTTCCCTTGCTACTCCAACAAGAAGATGCAAGCCTTAAGAATTCATAGGGCAGTTCTTCCT
>PVJH01018941.1:29959-44036 GCA_004026705.1 Nesogale talazaci
CATGCATTCTATTTCATGCAAAATGCTGCTAACTTCTATTATAACATCGGTGTGAATATGTAAAGAGAGCGACTTTGCTCTAGGTTTTTGATGTTGTCCTGGTGGTTGTGGGATGGAGTAGCAAGTATGTCGGGCAGGTAAAACTTGGGCAGAGTTTGGCACTTTAAACAGGATTTTACTGTATATGTTTTGAGTCAAATAATAAAATACAATTTCATTTCCTCCAATCATCAATTCTGTGGCTGACAGAGTGATGCCTGCCGTGGGAAAGACCCTGCCCGGAAACTTGGTGATTAGAGTCCAATGATCGAATTGGGCTTGCAATTCAAGTGGCTATAATTTATAGGTAACTAGATAACATTGCAACTAATAATATCCTTTAGGGGCATACATTGTTACAGAATGGCGGCCTCTGCCAGGAAAAGGAACTGTCAAGTGGTTTGTCTGGTTTTATTAAAAAGTAGTTGTAAAGCCCTGAAGGACGTCTCTCCTTCCTTTTGTTAAAATAAGTCTGGCTTCTTTCCTGACCACTGTTCTCTGTGTGTCTCCAGTGTTAGTTGTTGTTTAATTATGTATTGCCTAAATATTATCTTGATTCAATAAATAATATATAGGCAATTGGTCTGGGTATTTGTCAAGGGTGCGAAGATAATACTGATCAGTGCTTCCTAGACATGACCAAGTCTACCTACATGGTCTAGAACAGAGGAGCACAATGTGTTTTTTTAGTTGGTCAAGTTCAAGATTTGAAATTGTTTCTTTCACTTTGTTTTGTTGACTTTCTATCTCTTACTCTCTATTTTCATCTATCTATCATCAATCTTCTATCTACCCTGTACATAGTTGCTCATCTATTGTATTGTAAATAGACTTTGTTTATTGAGTAAACTTGGAAAATATGGAAAAGCATATCAATAAAATTATAATTATCCACAGGCCTACTACTCAAATAAAAAATGGTATGTCTGTTGTTCACTATTTATTCATTCATCAAATATTTACTAAGCACCTACTCTACACACAGCAGTATTTCAAAGTGGTGGGAATATACTAACAGACAAAGCTGACAAAAATCCCTATTCTCTTGGAAATTATGTTTTAGTTAGGAGTGGGTCAAAAAACAAATAAATAAGTAAAGGACTTTGCAGTGGTGGGACATTTCCATTTGGCTATTTCCACTCTTCTCTGTGTCCCAGGAGAAAGAACTTTAAGGGCTTCACAAACTGGCTTCATTGTGCTTGTGGTGGAGATTAGAATTTAAGGGTCATGACAGATCAGAAAGTGGAGAGAGTAGGCAAGGTATTTTTTCTTGTTGGCTTGGGGTTCAACTTGCCTTTGGTTATTTTGCAAAGGCCTCAGCTCCTGTCTTGATGCCCTCTTCCTGATTTACAACTGTCTCTCCATGTTCTGGTAACAGATCCTGTGGCGGTCAGGTGCTTATGTTAATTTCATGATTGAGATGGAGGGGTGGAATCTAGCCTGTTAATCTGGAAGTAGCCATTGAGTAGCCAAGGAGGTCTCCATGTGGGCAGGGATTTCTCCTGGGGCTTCTGTGAAATCTCACCATATTTCCATCACGGAGATGAGAAGCTCTCTCCCCAGTTGTCAGAAGTGAGTCTCAGAGACAACGAACTATGGACAAGACAAGATGGCAGCGTCTGAGGAGCTGAAGGAGCCGGAGGAGATGCCACACGGCCTTACCCTGATGGAACCAGACCTCTGAACCTGGAGAAGCTACATGGAGACCCCTATCGGTGCTGCGTTCCCTCTACCACCATTGGATGCTGTTGATGGACCCTGAGCCCTGGAAGCGAGGAGCCATGGGAAGACCCTTGTAAGCGCTAGGACTCTGCACCCACTGACCTGTGACTTCCTGAGTCAGAAGGAGTCTTTATAGACTGGTATCGGGCATATAGGCTAATATCGGACGTATGACTTTGAACTGGACTGGGTTGGGATGCTTTCTTAATGTCCTGTTCCTCCTGTATATAAACAATACCTTTATTTCCATATGTGTGTCTATGAATCTGTTTCTTAGTTTACCTGAACTCACACAGATCCCTTCTGTTGCCGTCTATCATTCTAAGTCTTAGACTCTGAGGGAGGGTAGTGCTTGCTCTGCGGTTGTTGCTCTTCCTGAGAAACTGTACTATCTCTTGCTGACGACCCTTAACTCTCATCACACCAAACAAACCCACCAACCTTGAGTCGATTTGGACTCCTCATGAGCCTGAGTAGGATTTCCAAAATGCTAACTTCTCCATTAGAGACAAGCAGGAAACCTCACCTTTCTCTCTTGGCACAGCTACTGGATTGGACCTTGTGGTTAACAGCCTAACGAACAGCCATTGCTTAGCTCCCTGTGCCACTAGGGCTCCCTTCACTCTGCTAACACCCTTCTAAATGTCTCTGTATTGAACTTCTTACTGTTACCCTATTTGCCGTCTGTGTCCTTTCAGAATCTTGGCAGATATTTTCAGTGTGCTACTGAATCAGAAACGCTAAGTGGGCAAATTAAACAGAAGAAAATGGTTTGGAGTATTTTTTGTTTGTGCAGGGCTTGGGATTTTTGAGGACCTGGCCATGGAAGGGTTCCATGAGAAAGAGAGCTTTGCATCAGACCAAGAGGCAGTGAGGGAACAAGCATGCCAGGCATAAATGCATTCTTATATGGCAAGTATAGAATGAGATCCTTGCGAATCCTCTTCTGGGTCGTAATCACTGCAGGAGTAGTTCCCCATGCAGTCAGGCACGCTTTTATTATAAGCCTGTAATGGCAGCACAGCACTTCATTTAAGGTTATATCATACTTTATTTAATTGATCCCCTGCTTTTAGACAATTAGGTTGATTTTATAACTCCATTATTATAAATGAACCCTGTTGACAGCCCTAACATTCTGATAGCTTTTTACCGATTTCCGGGGCCTCCTGGGTCATCTTTCAGGAATCGTTGTTTTGTTCTTCTCGTAAAATGATAGGATGGGCTCAGTTGTGGGGGCTGTTAATGTCAGTCATCGGGATAGCTTCATCATTGGCATGCAAGGAAGTAATTCTGTAAATGACTGTGGGATGTGTAATTAACATATTGAACAAAAAGAAACAACATCTGGAATAAGGGAAAAGATGACAATTAAAGGGAATAAAGTTTCATATATATATATTTTTTTTCCGTATGCTGGAAACTTGCGCAGCAGAATGAAAATGCAGTTTTTTAACCTGAGAAGTCTGTCTGACTAGTTGATAAGGAAATGCAGAACCTTGGGAAGTGCTCACCAGCTGTTTGGCCGGCTTCCCGCTTCTTTGGGGACAGCTTAATGCAGATTATTTGGGTAGGTGCAGCGGCATACTCATGTTAATGAAGTAGACAAAACTGCGAAAGGATACTCCCTGACATGAAGTAGAATGTGACTCAGAGTGACCCTCCAGGATGCAGTAGAACTGTCTGCTTTGGTTCCTGAGACTTTAAATCTGTATGAGAGTAGATGGCCTCAGCCTCCTTCTGAGGCAGAGCTGGTGGGTTTGGACTGCTGTACTTGGGGCTAGCAGCTCAATGAATAGATACTAGGGCTCCCAAATGAGGTGGCGATCAGAGATATTGCTGTTTAAGTTTGGAGTCTTGAGCGAAGAAGGGGAGTGGTGTGGATTTGCTCCAACTCTTAGTCTTGGCCGCCCTTCCATTCACTGTCTCTCTCAGAGTTGGGTTGCCATAAGAACATCATTTTGGGGGTCTTTTGCTTGTTTTCCTAGGATCCCGAACCTCCTGCACTTAGTGTTTTCCATGAAATTGTTTTCCCTGCATGGTTGTATGTCTGATCAATAAAAAAGAGTATTTAAGAACTTAACAACCTTTGCCCATAGATATTTATAACTATTTTTAAAATTATATCTGAATTTGTTTTACATCCTTTAATCTTTCTTTCCCCCCACCCCCTCTCTCTCTACCTTACCCAGTTCTCTCTTTCTGCTCTCCTTCTCACTCTTTCCTTCCTTGGGCCAGAAGAATCCTACTCCTTACAGATGCAATATGGAAAGAAGCCACACAAAGTTATTTAGAAGTCAACCCAGAGCAGAGAGACAAACTCTGGTGCTTGTTCTGGCTTTTTAAAACTTCTCGGTTTTCTCTTGTCTTTTTTCATATCTCAATCACACCTCCTGAGACTGCAAATGCCAGCATAAATATAAACACAAGTCACTAGTTTCTCAGGCACTGACACAGAATGAATCAGCAATGGCAGCTCTGCTCAGCTCAGGTTGAAGGAGCCTTCGTTATGAAGGCAAATTTGGATCAGAGGCTTTTCTCTCTGAGGAGCTTGGCTATCTCCTCCCAATTTGGCAGTGGGTTATAATGACAGCTCTGGGGTACAGAACACAAGGAGAGTTTAAGTAAAGGCATCCCGTATTCTCCTAAGCAATATCTTTGCAAGCGTTATCATTTTCTAGTCACAAATGAAGAAAGTGTGGCTCTAAGGAACCCAACATGAAATGGCTCTTAAGTGGGGAGATCAGACGTAAACCTGAACATACAGGGCATACACACCGATGGCCATATATGTAGTTTGTTCCCTGCCCCATTGTGATGACTCTAGAGAAAACTGCAGAATCAAATGAATCCTTGAAGTGGCACAGCAGTCCCAGGAAGACTTGTGTTGAGACTCTTGGGTGTTAGTGAAAAGCTTCCAGACAGTTTCTCATACATTTTCTTTTGTTATGTCAGTGGTATACCAAAAAACCTAGAGAGGGGTATATGCATATAAGTTTATATATATATATATATATTTCAAGTGAATGAATAATAATCATAAAGTCATTACTGAATGTCAAGTTTAATATGTGACCATGTTCATGTTAGACTAGAGTGACTTTTCATAGGCAAGCGTCTGCTGTCATTACGCGGGGTCATCACAGTTGCTTGGCCTTTTCATGTGCTTGACCTCTTCTGAACCATCTCCTATGCCCTGGAATGAACAAGGGATGCCTCAGTTACCTGGTGTTGCTGTAACAAAATGACCAGGTAATGAAGGACTATTGCGTAGTCTTAAAGATGAGGAACTTCCTTTCTCATGTCCTAGAGACTGAGATTCCTAATCAGGGTCATGCCCTTGTCCATTCTTTCCTTGTTTATAGTCCAGGCATTCCAGGGTTCCTTCCTGTTTGTTGGCTTGTAATTGGTTATCGTATTGCATGTTTCTGTGTCTCTTCTGGTCCTTTTTTTTTGGCATCACAACCCTGATGGGAGTAGGAAGCCCAGCCTTGCTCCTGGAGAGCTGTTTTCTGGTCCTTTTAAAACTCAAAATTGGGCCTGAGCCCCGGTGGCGTAGTGGTTGTGCTCAGGACTGCGGCCCACTGGGACAGAGGTTCAATTCCAGCAGTGGGGCTGGGCCTCCTACTCCCACCGCCGGGGAGCAGTGATGCCCCAAAAAACAAAAAAAAAAACCTCAAAATTGATTAGCTTTAAGATTGAACCCATTCTGGTCTGGTCATATTCACAAAACAAAACAAAGATGCTATCACCAAACAGGATCATATGTCAGCTATCAGACAAGTGCTAGACCTCCAACACATATGTATGTATATATTTTGGGGGGGGGGCACGCAATACATTCCCAAACAAGTAATGAACACAGACTATGTAGATTAACCCTCCTAGCGGTTCAAAAATTCGGGCATTTTTATAACCAGCTCATTGCCGTTTGCAATATTGGCTTAATGTAGTCGAAGAGTCATCATTTACAAAGTGTGAGATGTCTGTACATGTTACAAATATCCCAACCTTGCTGAACAGACTCAATAATGACTCATAGTTATTGAAAGCTTTGAATAAAAATTGACTCACATGACTAACAAGAACAACTGTTCAGAACACTTCTTATGAAACACCCAATTTATCCTTCACAATCAACCTATGTCACGAGTAACCCCGTTTCCCTCATTGTACAGATAAAGGAATGGAACCTGACAGCTTTGAGTAACTTAGAAAAAATTAGTTAGTTGCTTTCACAGCTGGGCCTCAAGCCTAATTCTCTTCTGACTTCAAACACTGTTCTTTCTCCTGAGGAAAGTCATGGTAACTTGCCTCTTCAGGTGACATTTTGAGTACATAAAATGACTTTCACTGTCATATCTTTTTCTATCTGTTGTAAGCCTCAGCTGTCATATTATCAAGTATCCACTGTCATGAAGAAAGCACCCCCAATCATGGCATTGGTCTTTTGTTTCTTTCAACCAGCAGCTGCTTTCTTTTCTTGATGATATACTTGGACTTCTGACTGCCATCTTGGAAGCAAACATTGAACATGTCCTTGCTTTTGTTTGCTGTCCAATAACTAGTCATGATTTGGGAGCTATCCTCATTTCATAGTTAGCTAAAAACAAAAACAACAACAAAACTAACAATAACATAAGGTGAAGTGGAAGCAAGTAGAAGATTGTAGGGGAATTACGAAAAAGGCCAGCTGCTACCAATTTGAGGGAGATTAATTTTCTTTCAAGTGCCTAATGTTGACTGTTGTCTGGGATGGAGATATGTTTGTTAAGTAGCATTAATGCAGGAAGGTAATACAGCTTCTCCTTCTCCTGGAAAGCCCTCCATTTCTTTGTTTACTCCTTATATGTTTAATTCGGGCCTTCATTGTTTAGGTAAGGGGTGGAGAATGAAACAAACAAACAAACAAAAAGGTTTCAATGATTCTGAGAACAAATATTTATGATTGTGATAAAAGAGCTGTCTCTGCCAGTCTCCATTCATTATCTGTTTCAGAGTTTCTCATCTCCAGTAAATCACCCAGGCTGGGACCTGGTTCCTTGGCGAAGAGCAGTGCCTGCAATGGATGCTGTGGGAGGCCTGACACGGTTTCCAGCTTCGGACTCCACCTTGGCAATGATCTGGGTGCGTGTCTTATTGTAAGCTGATGTTCTTTCTCTGGCCTTGGTCTGGATTCTGCCTTGTAATAAGGAAAACCAATGTGTTTTTTTTTTCCTCAGTAATTTTGGAAGTGGGCCAAGTGAGAGATGCTTTTCCTCAATCTAATAAAAACACAACTACTACTAATATCTTCCATAGTGATAGCAACAGTAACCTGCCATTCAATATCACTGAGTTCATTCATAATCAGAGACACCAGGTGACACGGCAGAACTTGCTGCCTTTTGTGGTCTTCTAGGCTATCATTTTTAGGGCCACAGATCACTAGATAGATGGGTTCAATGCATCAATCTTTAGGTTAGCAGCTGAATACTTAGCTCTTGCAAAACATGGTCCCTAAAAAGTCATCTATAACAACAGCAATAAGGATGATAGCAATAAATGGCATGGGATCCTATCAGACCTCCTCTGGCTTCCCTGTTGCTCCGAGGAAAGGGTCAGACATGCCTATATGCTCCATCCGTCTTCACCAACTGTGACATCTTTGCCTATTGTGGTGGTTATATACTCTGATGTCAATTTGAGGGATAAGAGGATAGGACTAGAGTTGACCTGTCAATTGGGATATAGCCAATGAAGCCTCTGTGTGGTCTTCTCTGAAGATTCTGGAAACTCCTGGATTTCCTCCTTGGAGAGAGAAGATCTTCTCTCTCTCTGCTCTCCCCCAGAGAGATGTTCTATTGGCAAGACACATAGCACTACGCTGATAGACCCTGTGCTGTGGGAACTAGAGGAACCATGTGAAGAACCATGCCAGCATTGGGATGCTTCAACCGTCACTGGATCCACAAGATTTCACACCCATTAGCCTGTGATCTTCCTGTATTCTACATCATTGCGTGTGTTTCATGAGTCTAAAGAGCACTTTATAGATTGGTATTGGACCTACGGGCTAATATCAGACTTATGGACTTGATCTGGACTGGGCTGGGCTATTTTCTCGATATTCAATTGCTCCTATACAAAAACCTCTCCCTTATACACATGTGCACCTCTATGAACTTGTTTCTCTAGTCTCTCCAGACTAGCACACCTGTGCTCCTCTCAGCACTCCCTGCCCAGGCTGTTGTTCCTCACAGCAGCCCTATGACCAGCAGAATGAAACACCACCCACTCCTCCCCATCCTCATGATTGCTCTTAGTTTGAGCCCATTGGCTGCCAACACTCCCTCAGTGTTGTCATTACTCCTCTTGCTCTCTGCCAGAGTCTCCATGTGAAGATCTCTGGTGTCTCTGGCCTTGGTTTCTGCTACCTGAGACAGAGAAATGAAACGTGCTCCTTCAGTGGGCCTCTGTCTGAGAGGGCTCTCATAGAGAGAGAAATGTCTATGAGCAAGGTGTGGTTTTGGTCTTTTGGTGGATGAAGGATGGTATCTGTAGTCACACCCTCTAGCAGAGGTAATGGTGGGGGACAGACATGCCTTTAGTAGATCCCTCCAAGGAAATAAAGAATGTGAATTGGTTCATACCCTCTACTAAGTTTAGAACTTAATCCCACCTGCCTTGTGCCTTAGTTTGGCTGTGAAGCCCCTCCAAAATGAGATCTTAGCCACATGCATAGAGTTCAGGATGAGCATATATTACATAAAGAACGATGGCTAAAATGACTATGTGAATTGATTACTGCTCAATAACCAAAATAGCAAAAGAATAGTACCCCTGCTAGATTCACTCTTATTATTTCTGTTGAACCCCAGGGGAAGAGTAAACAATGGCGGTTAGCAGAAAGCTTTCCCTCGGTAAAAAAAAAAATGATGGTATCTGCTTCCATAACAGTTTACAGCCTCAGAAACCTTAAAGAACATGTCTTGTCAGCTTTGACTCAATGACAGTGAGGTTGGATGTTTGTGTTCTGCTCTCCCCACCCCCTCCGCCCCTGTCTCCTTCCCCACACCCATTGTGGAGGGCACTCCTTCCTTTGTCTGCCCCTGCCGCACTAACCAAATGTCTGAGGACTCGACATCTCCTTTCACTCCACACCCTTCCCCTTGTGTGGGCGCGCAGGCGCGCGCACACACACACACACTGAGAGAAAGTGCATGCACTTTTATTCAATCTACTTGGTATAGGAATGGGAAAGCTCATCTTACTTCCATTCCTTGAAGAATAAGTAACAAACTCAAGTATTACCCAGACTTTAACCTCATTCAGGATTAGGCTGACGCTGGATCCTTCCCTATAATTTCCCCTTAACTTGACTCCTACTCCTTCCCTGTCCTGTTTCCCCTAAACATCCCTATGAGAGAATCTGTTTCTGGAGAACTGGACCGAAGGGAACCATCTTTTACTGGTATGGGAGCTGTGCATTATCTACGTAACTCTTCTAATCAGTCTCAAATCTACCCATTGCCCTTTCCCCGCATGGGTCAGTGAGTTAGTGTGAACAGGACTCCATTTGCTGCCATCCTGCTATGTATCAAAAGAGCCCTCTTAGAGGCAAGAGGAGGGATTGCATTATCAGCAGGAGTTAGGAGTGGAGCACAACCTCTGGACCCAATGTCGCCGAACACTGAACATCCTGGATCCAGAAAACAGCGACACCACCAGATGAGCAGGAAGCAGAACCAGGAGCCAGAGCATGGACTGGAGTGAGAGGTTTCCCAACGCTGGATACCAGTCAAGCTGAATGTTTGTGTTCAGGAGGCTGGTTTGCGTCGTCAGGTGTTTCAGAATACTTCATTGTGGAGGTGGAGTTACAGACCCCCGGAAGTGGAACTGAGTGCTTTTGAGTTGAGGCTTACTAGAGTGGGCTGCTGACCCAGGGAGCTTGAGCTGAATGCCTTCAGGTTGAGACTTAGTTGGGGATTGGATTTTCTGAGTATTTATTAGCAGACTTGATAGAACTACACCACATGTTCTGATAAACCATTCAGCCCTGAACATTTCACACTGGCATTTCACACTGGTTAACTTCCTTAATAAACTCTTAAGCCAAGAATATTTTCCGTGAGTTCTCTGAAGCCATTACAATGGCTATTAGAATCCAGAGAGATAAAATAATAAACATTAATTAAAACATCACATTGAGAATTAACTGCTGGCTAGAAGAGGGGCAGGTGGAGGGCAGTTAATAAAAGAATAACCTCATAGCAAAGTGTGGTGAAAAAATCAGGTGATGTTTGGCTGCTAGAAAAAAAAAGAGTATCTGAGTTCTTAAAGGCTTGTCAGAAAACAAGCAGCCATCTAGGTGAGAAGTCAGATAAATCTTCACAGAAGAAACACACCAGGTTGTGTGATCTAAAGATTGTAAATAATAAAATTCAAACTGAGAGGGAATGGTACCATCGTTTAAATGTTAAACATGTTCCAGTTTGTGGAAAGTTATGGATGAGAGTGGAAGACCAAAATCCATTTCCAGGATCCCTATATCAATTGAATTTTTAGGGATATCCCACTGGTCATAATCTCAGAATGCAAATGGCCTAAATAGAAGGCCAAGAGCATTGTAAAATGGATTTCAGCTGTCATTGGGCTGGAAAGTAAGAGCTTGTCCTTAAATCTTCCTTTTGACCTATTTGAAATTTATTCTGTGTTTTAATATTTTCTGCTTTCTTTTTTATTGAACTTCTCTGTTTTATTTGACCACTGTTACTAAGTCCTTCTTGGTTTTGTTTTTGTCTTTGTTTCATTCATTTTTTGTACAGGGAAATCAAGATGGGTGTATCTAGGAAGAAGAAATAGGATTAATAATTACGTCAGGGTGCAGACAAGGAGATGAAGGGAAATGGGAAGTTAATAGCAATGACTACAAAAAGGAAGAAAATGTCCCAAAGTAGATTGCAGTGATAAATATACACTCCATCTTAAAGTGACTGAACTATTGAATTTTAAGATAGCTAATTATATTTCAATAAAACCATTTGAAAAATAAAATGAACTTTAAAAAGAGGCAGACTATCAATGAAAGGAAGTGACACAGTGACTGCAATAACAGATACAATCGCAATACCCATTTTCAGGATGGTAGAGGGCTGGGTGCTGTTTCATTCTGTCTGATGTAGTGTCATTCTGAACTGCATCAGGGATACTTAACAACCACTGCTGGCTGTTGTCATTTAATTCTCACAAATAAAACAAAATTGAGTATGTAATCTTTACAAACTTTGCTCGACATACAAATAAATTAACCACATTTCTCAAATTGATTATTTATGATCTATTTTCAGTATGTGTTTGAACACAGACTCATCCAACTATAGATTCTGGGCTGTGAACTCTGTGATATGATATCCTTCTCTCAATAGTAAAAGTCTGATGTTATGAATCAAGTGTTCCAACCATCATCAAACAGTAGTCAGAAATTTGGCTTCCCAGGATGGCCCCTAGAAAGATATGTTCAAGTTCTAACCAGCAATTGTGGGGGCATTCCAGGCAGGATCTGTGGATCTGGGAGAGAGGTGTAGAAAATGCAGGATGCTTCTGCATCTCCTGGAGCAGTCTTGAAGCTGCTGGCTAGACCCCGTTTCCATGACTCCTGGAAAGAACTCCAGTAGAGAGGTAAATAAGACCCCAGACCAGCTCACCTCATAACCTTCTGCTTTAAACCTCTAAGATACAGCCTTTCTAGCTTCCCCATAGTAATAGCTCAGCTCCTGTAATACTATTGGATGGCAATGTCTTGCAATATGATTGGGTGGTTGGTCCTGTAATGTGATTGGACGAAATAGTCTTATAAGACAATTGGAGGACTGGCTCAGCCAGCTATGCCTCATTTACATAACTCAGCTGGAAACACTTCATTTGCATAGCCCACAGTGTGGGCCGACCATTTTTCATTCTGTAAATCCATGACCTTATAAGGATATATTTAGAAACCAGGAAGTATGTGAAATAAATGATCTGATTGGTCACTGAAACCTATATAAGTCTTGCATAATAAAGTTAGATCTGTGTCTTGAGCCAGTCTCCAGAGTCTGTGGGGACTATTGAATTGACTCTGTTGCCCCCGCTTCCCTGTGTGCTGGATCTGGAACCACAAGCAATACCAGTGAATGTGAGTTTCTTTGGAACCATGGTCTTCCCAATTGTAATCCATTGACATGAGATCACACTGGAGGAGGCTGGGCTTCAATCCAATATGACCAGTGCCCTTAGAGAAAGAGAAGAGTCAGAAACACAGAGGGAAGGTGCTTTTGCAAAGATGAAGGCAGAGATTGGATTTATGCTGCTGACAGCTAAGGAACATTAATAAAAACAGATAGACATCAGAGTATCTTCCCATGGAATCTTCTGAGAGTTTATAGTCTTACAGATATTTCAAAGTTAGAAATCTCTCCTCTGTAACTGTGTGGAAATACATTTCTGCTGTTTTTAATGACCCATTTGGTTGAACTGTGTCACAGAAAACCTGAGAAGTGAATCTAGTGATTCTGCCTTACACTTGGTGTATGATTTTTTTTTTTTTTGGATATAAGCATATGGTTTATATACAAGAGGTATAGGACATTAAGAAAGCATCTCAACCCAGTCCAGTTCAAACTCATAAGTCCAATATTAGCCCATCTGCCCAAATGTCTCCTTCCAACTCACAAAGTCACAGGCAAGTGGGTGTAGAGTCCTGGTGCTGGCAGGGGTCTCCCCATGGCTCCTTGCTTCCAGGGCTCAGGGTCCATCAACAGCATCCAGTGATGGTAGAGGCAACTCAGCGCTGGCAGGGCTCTCCATGTGGCTTTGCCAGCTTCAGAGATCTGATTCCATCAGGGTAAGGCTGTGTGGCTTCTCCTCCGGCTCCTTTAGCTCCTCCAATGCTGCCATCTTGTCTTGTCCATAATTCATCGTCTCTCAGACTGACTCCCTACAACTGAGAAGATAGCTTCTCATTTCCACAAGGGAAATATCGTGAGATTTCCCAGATGTCTCAGGAGAAAGTTATGCCTACACAGAGGCCTCATTGGCTATTCAATGGCTATCTCCAGATTAACAGGCTAGACTCCACCCCTACATCTCAACCATGAAATTAACATAAGCACATGACTGCCACACCATCAGATTGCAAATGCTGTCTTCCAATTGGAGGGGGGGGGGTCCTTATTTATGTCATTTCATTTTACAATGTAAAATGTTCAAAATGCAAGCTGTGCTTTCTTCAAGGAAGGTAGTGGAATGGCTTGGGCAGAAAGATCCTTGTCTCTTTTGATGCATATATAATTATTTAAATTGTTCTTATTGGATAACAATTTTTTAAATCATTTTATTGGGGGCTCATACATCGTTTTTCACAATACTTAAATAAACATACTATATCAAGCACCCTCACATGTCCACTTCTATTATCATTCTCCAATCATCTGCCTTTTCCCTTAAGCCCCTAGTATCGGCTTTTCCATCCGTTCCCCTCTTCCCCTGCTCTCTCCTCCCCACCAACCCTCAATACTTTATACATTGTTATTGTTCTGTCATATCTTACACTGCCTGACCTCTCCCCCAACCCACCCTTTGATGCCCGTCCTTCAAATAGGAGCTTGTGTGTATATCCTTGCCGTTGGTTGTCTCTCTACCCTACCTTCTCTCTACCCTTCCAGCATCTGCAATCTAACCATTGGCCCAAAGGGGCTCATCCATCTTGGTTTCCCCATATCTCCAGCTCCCCTCTATGCTAGTGTACCTTCTTCAGTCCATCTGGATTTGTAACGTAGAGTTGGAATCATGATGGTTGTGGGGAGAGGAAGGCTTCAGGAACTAGAGGGAACTTGTATGCATCATGACTGCCCGGCTGTACCTTGACTAGTCTGTCTCCTCTCTGTGACTCCCCTGTAAAGGGGTGACCAATTACTCACCAGTGGGCCTTAGGTCCCCTCCCTGCACTCCCCCTCCTTTGTAATGATGTGATTTTTGTTCTTTGGTGCTCTATATCTGCTCCCTTTGCCCCCCCCCTTGATCACACAGGCTGGTGTGCTTCTTTCATGTGGGCTTTATGATTTTAAACCAGTTGGTGATTTTTTTTCTAGCCATCAGTATCTCCCTTTGTAAAAGTTGATACACTTGTACTTGTGGCCCTTAGTTTTACTTTATTAAAATCAGAGTCAACTAAAATAATAAAAGTGGCAATATCTTTATAATTTTAAGATGCTAGATCAATGAACACAGCAGTGGATTTAACAACAGACTGGCAGTGTGGTCATGGGCAAACTAGCTCACCCATGGGAGCAATGCC
>PVJH01018942.1:0-43978 GCA_004026705.1 Nesogale talazaci
GTTTTGGGAAAGGGATGCATGAGGGAGGTGGAGCAAAAATGATAGCATTCTAGGCCATAGTGAGTGACAGACAAGAAGGGGACCAGGGGCTCATATTAAGTTTAAGTCACTTGCCTCACATCTGAAAACCAAGTAGGTTTTCTGTTTTTGGAGCATTTTCAGTTTAGAGAAAAATTATGCAGGAAGTACAGCTACTCCCCATAAAATCTCTTTTCCCTTCTGCCCAATTTCTCTTATTATAACCACTTTGCATTGGCTCCAGTTCATAATGCTGTATCCGCATTGGACCCTTAGTTATTAACTAGACTTCATGGGATACATTAGGTATGGTGGTCATGTACTTGATATCAAATTCATGATTGGGAGTGTAGCCTGTGAATCTGGAGAGAGCCAATGGCTTTCTCCTGAGAATTATGAGAAGTCTCATGGTATTTCCCAATTGGAGTAGAGACACTTGACTCAGTTCCTGAAAGACACTCTATGGACAAGACAAGATGGCAGCATAGACTCTGAGTCCTAGTTGCTGGAAGAGCGAGAGGAGAAGCCCCATGGGCCTATCCTGAGGGAACCAGACCTCTGAAGCCGGAAAAGCCACAGAGAGATCCCTGCCAGCACTGAGATGCTTCTACCACCAATGGATACTGTTGACAGACCCTGAGCCCTGGAAATGAGGAGTTAAGGAGAGACCCCTGCCAGCACCAGGATACTGCCACTGGGTACACAAGATTCGCACACACTGGCCTGTGATTGTCCTGGTGTCATTGCATGAGCTTCATGACTTGGAAGGAGACTTTATGAACTGGTATCAGACATATGGGCTAATATCAGACTTATGACCTTGGACTGGACTGCGTTGGGATGTTTCATTTCTCATGTATATAAACCTTTCCCTTATATCCACATGCATGCTAATGAATTTGTTTCTCTAGTCTACCTGGACTAACACATTAATGTTCTCTCAGGGCCGTACAATTCCAAGGGTTTTGAGAAATGCACAATGCCCTCTGTTTATAACAACAGTTTCCCCAACAGCAGTCTTACTTTGCACAGAATGGCTCGTGACACAAACTTTTAACACTTAAATCAAAGCAGGTAGTGAAAGCGTAGTGACGTCATCTCGAGGGAGATGAGGACTGCATCGAACATCTTCCCTGTTTGCAGAGCAAACTTCCTCCAGCTGAGCTTCTGCCTTTCCAAGTGGGTCCATCAGAAGCCTCTAGGAGAATATATCCATTTGCACGCTCAGCCAACTTGTCCAAAGAGCCTACTGTGTGCTTGTCCATGCTGTGCTGGGCATGCTGGGGAGAATGAACTATGCTTAAGGAGTTCCCTGTCAAGTTGGAAGAGTCATTGAGAACATAACAGTATTGCTTAAAGCAACTCCATTTACTTTGAGCAACGAGAGTTAATTGAACACATTTCGCACTTCCTCAGAGCTCTTACGGAGCCTTGGGAGGTTCCAGCCCCTTGTTGCTGCCAAATGCAGCCCATCAGGGACAGTTGTACATTTAAAAAATAGTTTTGTTTTCTCTCCATTTAGTTGGTTAGGAAATTATCTTCAAAGAAGTGGGGTGATGCAGGTCAAAGTGAGGTGTTAAATGAAGAGAACAGTGCCGGTGATCAAAGGATGAATCCCTGATTTCTTCCATATACCACATGAGGTATTCATGTTTAAGATAGTGAACTAGGTTGATGCTGACCAACCTGCCAGGCCTCAAGCAATTCCTGGATCAGGGTGGCAGGACAGATTCAGGTACTTAGAGCACAACAGTTAAACACTGTATGGTTGGACAGTATTCAGGAGTCACTAGGTGGTATAAAACATTATGCATTCCATAATTAACTCAAATGGTGGTGGTTCAAATCCTACCTGAGGTACTTTGCAAATCAAGCTGGCAATCTGCCTGAAAACCCTATCACATGCCATTCAACTGGGCAATGCATAGACCACCCTGAGTTGAAATAGATTTGCTGGAAACAATAGTGGGTCATGTTTACAAGGATGGGAACATTATTTCAATCTGGGACAATCAGGATAGACTTTTCTAAGGAAGAGTTTAGAGCTCAGGATCTTAAGTGGGATTTCGAAAGCAACAAATAGGAGGGAGGAACATCCCTTGCTAAAGTTGGAGGACTGAGGGAAGGTAGGCACAAACAAGGAAGGGTGCTGTGAATAGTGTGTGGAAAATGAAGTGTAATGTACCTGACTCTCCAAAGAGGTGCCACATCTTTCAGGTCCCCAGCTCCAGGCTGATCTAATCCAGACAGCAGCAGCATCTACTGGCTGGGTAATGAATCCCCTGCTTTTACACATGCTTTAAGAAGCTCGGATGTGGCAGTAGTAAAGACACTGGACTAAGAATGGAAAGGTTGGTGGTTTGAGCCCACCAGAAGCTTGGTGGGGCTGTTATACTCAGTCTAAGAGGGCTGCTAGTTTGGAATACATTCTATGGTGTGTTGGCAATGTTGTCTGGCCATCATGCAGCCACTGTTTCCATGCATCTTCCCAAAGGTTCCCCTCTTTTTCCTTGTCCCAATACTTGGCCAAGCATGCTAGCCCTCTCTAGGGACTTACCTCTCTAGCCTGAGTGGTCTACTTTCTGCTCCTTGAATGAAGCTTATGTCTACATTAAGAGATTCTGATTCCATTTGTCAACATATCATCCTTGAAGTCTCAGGATGACGCAAAGAGTGAGTACACTCAGCTGTTCACTGAGAGGGGGGAGGTCTGAGCATCCAGTGGCATCTTGCAGGAAATGTCTTCCCAGCTACTGCCAAACATTGACTCCTGGAAAACTACAGTTCTACTTGACTCTCATGGTGGTACCACGGATTGAAATCAATTCAAGGCAACTGGCTTACTCTCCCCCTGACCATTTTAGTGCTCACCTCTCTCTTATTTGTTCATCCCATGGTCATTTATGAACTGTCCACTGTGCCCAATTCTGGGGATATGGAATCTGAGACTATAGACCTTTATGGGAGTAGAACATGGCACCTTTCTCCAATGGAGGAGATGGTGGTTTTGAACTGCTAACCTTGTCGTCAATAGCCCAATGCATAACCCACTGGTTTACATACAACAGCTGCTTCCTGCCCTTCCCACCATGCTCCGACCTTTGCTCACCCCTTCACCAACTTGAACTATTGGGCATGCCCATTTGTGGGCTTGCTTGTTGCTGTGAGTCTCTCCTGGCAGAGTGACCTCTGTGAAAACGCTCCTGGAGATTATGGCTCCTTTATTTTGTCCTCATATCCCGGAGAGTTTCTGGGAGCGTACTCCCACCAAATGTGCATTTAATAAATGAATAAATAATGAGAAATGACACCAGGAGAAGTTGAAGAGGGCCATGTTTTAGAAAGCAGCACTCAAAGGAGAATATAAACCATATTTGCTTATGTGCAGGATCTGAGGATATGATCAGGAATAAGACAAAGAAGGCTGCCCAAGCTCCTGTGCTTTATGATTTAGACCAATGTCATCTAAGCGGATGCCCATGATGACAACAGTGGTCTATCTGTGCTCTGTCCAATGGTGTAGCCACGTGCACCATGTGGTTCTTGTCTGTATAAACATGATTGGAATGATTGAGAGAACACATTTGGCTTAATTTTTATTAATTTAAATATAAATAGTTGCACGTACCTAGTGGCAACAGTATTGGACAGCGTTTATACTAAAAAGGGTCTCCAGTTTGCCACCAGTCATCTCTAATTATCCTTATACACTTTCAGATTTGCTGATATCTGTATGCTAAACTCCATGAACTTTTAGGAAAGCAGGGGGGGTTGGGGAGGTAATAACCCATGATGCACAAATCCCAGTAATGAAGGAAGAACTGGAAGGGAGTGGCCCAGTTGGCCAATAGCTCGTCAGTCATGTGTCGTGACGTAACCAGAGGATAAGAACATAACCCACAGATGGAGAGAAGAGTGATTGCTGGCCTTAGGGTCATTTCCAGAAAAAAGAGACATAGACAAAAAGGCTTGCTACAGACCTATAGTCCTGGCACTCTTGTGTGCATGTGGATTTCAGAGATCCTCCCTCATAAAGCCTCACAGTGGGCAACATCCACATGTGTCATGTAATCAGAGCATCATCATCTCAGACTGGGAAACACCCCAGAGTCTGTCTAATCTCGACTATTACCCCACAAAGGCAGCCCCGTTGACATATGTTTCGTTGAGTCATTGGAGTTGATAAGATAAACTATCCTCTGAGGGAGCTAGCAACAGATGGTTGCCAATAATTTTTGTTCTGCTAAATTTCGAAATGCTGGGTGTAGGCAGCGGGAACCCATACATTGTTTGCTCTGTTTTAACTAGACACTAGATGTCATCTGCTTTTCCCAAGATCTTTGTTGTATTCATCCTATCCTCCTTTCCCAAGATATTTGGGAATGTCCTTCCTCCTAAGGCATCCATCCTGGTACAGGGCCATGGAGGGAGGTGCTAGTGCTAAGTTCTTGGTTCTTCCCTCGTCCTGCCTTAATTAATACAGCTGCACCCTTACTGCAGCATGCTTTTAGGATTACAGATCTGTGCTGGACAGAGTTCCAATGCTCCTGTGTCTTTGACAGAGGGTCAATTCCTTGAATGTCCCCCTAGCCTTCTTCTCTGGGATTGGCTGCAAGCGGCAGAGGCACGAGCTCGGCTTGGCCCAGAGTCCTGCCTCTGGCTCAACACTTTCCCAACCAAAGGCGGTGCCTCCCCAAGAGGTGGAAAGTGAAAAGAAAGGAAGCAACCCAAAAGGGAGTGGTGTTGTCTCTTCTACAGATCAGAAAGGTATTGTGGGGTAAAGATCGTCCCAAGTTTAGCTCTCTGATGAGTTGGTGAGCTCTTTTCTTCTCTGGTATTGTTCTCAGAAATATGCTGCCAAATGTTATGTAAGTCATTTAATTGGGATAAGCCATCCTATCCCTTTTCTTATACCATGTTGTTGTTCTTAGTTACTAATCTAGGCAGCTCTGACATGGGGCAACCCCATGTGCAGCAAAGCAAGACCCGGTCTCACACCATCCTCATAATCACTGGTGCGCATTGTTGCATGAGTTGTGTGCCGTTGTTGGGCCCATTCACAGAAGCTGTCCCTCAGAGTGATCATATGTGCGTGTCTTAAGTAGAGCGTCCCAGCATAGAAGGCCCATCTTCTAGCAGGATATCTGAAAACATTCCGTTCTGATCCAGAGGATTGACATTGACATTGACGTCACGCTCAGGGAAATAGAGGGCCAGGGAGAACGAGGAAGACCCTTGACAAGATGGATTGACACAGTGCCTGCAACATTGGGCTCCACCATGACAATGATGAGGGTGGCCCAGGCCCTGGTGGCGTGATGTTCTGTTCGATGTAGGGTTTCTGATCCCAAATGCACCCAACAACAGCAATGAGAACCCCATGTGACTGGGTGGATTTTGAAAGTCTTCATTCTTGAGCTAGATCCCAGTCTTGCCCAAGCCCCCAACCCTGCTTCAAGTCTCAGTTTTCTCATCTGTCAGATGACAGTGATTTGGCAAAAACAGCAATATCTACTTTCTGTGGCTCTGGTGGGAGTGTGGACCACCCCCCTCATTCCCACACAGTAAAAGGCCGGTCCCTTGGTAAGTTCTAATTGATGGGTGATGCTAATATTTTGCTGCTAAGCTTGACTTTCTCAGCAACTCTGGGTCCCTCTAATGAAAGTGGCTGACACAACCCAACCTGCACTATCTTTTCTGCTCTTTATACCAGAAAGGGAGCTGTAGACAGACAGGAGACAGCTAGCTTTTTCCTGATACTCCTTTCTTCCATCTGCCTCCTGGTTGAAGTGAAGTGGTGGGGCCCTGAGAACTCAGCATCCTTACTGGTCTCTGCTGTACAGAACAAATTCCTCTTGGTTTGATAGTCCCGTGGCTTTAGAAATGGGCAGCCATTTTATCCTCTCTGAAAATTCTATTGGTTCTGGCTATAACTTAATTTCCTAATGAATTGTCTAATGTGTCTTTCATATACAATGCCTGAACCTCAGTAACGGCAAAAATTCCCAGTCATTTGTTTAAGCAGCTACCATGTGTGTGCATTCTTTTGCTCTGTGTCAACCTTTCTATCCTCTCTTTCTTGGTTACCTCACTTGCTCACCACCATCTAGGTGATGCTGACTCAGTGACTCTAAAGGACAGGGAGAACCTCTCCTATGTGTTTCAGAGACTGGAGACTGTGACTGTTTATGGAATTAAAACACTCCTTGTCCCTCAAAGCCACTGGTTTAGGTGGTTTTGAACTATGGACTTTGTGGATGGGATTGCAGTCCAACATGCACCCCTAGGCCACCAGGGCTCCTTCTTAGTCATCTAGTGCTGCTGTAAGACATGCATCACACACATATAGACTGTTTGGAACACTAGACATGTATATCTTCAGAGTTTTTGGAGACTAGAAAGTTGAATCAGGGTCTCGGTTGAGTCCTGTGAGTTTCTCTCCTAGCAGTTGCCCTTGGTGTAACTTTGTTTATAAACTGGTCCTCTCCTATGCAGTTTTCCCTGTGTATCTGTGTCTCTGTATTCAATCTGCTCTTTTTGTAACTTGGAAGTGATTAGATTTAGGACCCACTCCCACACAATATTGCTTAATTGTGATAACAAAGAAATCCCTATCTGCAAACACTATCCCTTCCACAAGTATAGAGTCTAGGAATTCACTATGGATTTTACAGATACTCAATGTAATCCACAATCATTCTTTCCTACAGACCAGAGAGTATTGGAAACATCCCCAGTGTCTCTTTTCTTAATCAGTTTGTGGTCCTTCCCATTCTCAGGTGTTTCTTCCTCCAATCTCTGCTTCTGACAAGCTGAGGACATGTCATAAACATTTATAGTAACAATTTCCTTGCAGCCATTTCATCCTCATGATTACTCCCCAATTATTTGGATCCACCAACTCAATGGAAATTACCTACTGAAAATGAAAGTTAGTTTGTATCACCAAAAAGGGAGTTCTCAGAGTGTTGGGAAACAACTGCTACCCTTCTGAGAGATAAACAAATTCACTGAGTGGACCCCAAAGCAACAGGGCAATTCAGCCAGGAAGCTGGGGAAGGATTTCACCTGAAAGCTAAAGTACAAAAGAATGCAAACAGGGAGCTGGAGAATAATCCCAGGGGAGATCTGAATGCTTCAGCTTAAGCACTGTTGTACATTAAAACACCAGTGCATTGAAAACACCCTGCATGCTTCCTATTACCCAGGAGTAATGAGATAGTTGTCCAACAAAGTATTGTTCTCTAAGGATCCTTGCCAGCTCGAAATAACGACATTCTACCTTTTGTTGTGCAAGCTTTGATACCCCAAATACAAAGTTTTTTGAGATGACGCTGGGATACAATTTTGTTTATCAACTTAGACGATGATGTCTTCTTTTTAAAAAAATCACTTTATTGAGGACTCTTACAGCTCTTATAACAATCCATACATCAATTGTATCAACCACATTTATGTATATCTTACCATCAACATTTTCAAATCAATTTCTTTCTATATGAGCCCTTTGTATCAGTTCCTCTTTTTTCCCTCTTCCCCAACATGCTCCAACACTCATAAGTCCTTGATAAATTATAAATAATTGTTAGTTTCATACCTAATAATGTCTTCTTAGTTAAGATAAAATCATAAAGCTCCACTGGACAAAATTTTCAGTGTACTCAGTGTAAACAGCTAAGGAGAACATTCTTGAATTAAATACATATATTTTCTTTTTGATTAGTGTAAACTGTTGAAAAACAATTACTAATCATAAAAAACAACAAACTATTAAAATGGGACATTAGGGTTTAGTGACAGATTTCGTATCTTCCATATAAGAGAAAGGTGCTATGCAGACAGTGAATGGCCACAGGCTAGCTGTCAGTGGAGACTTTTATGTCATTGTGTTGTTGAGCAGGGTTCAGTAAACTTCAGACTCATACAGACTAGGGAAAACACCATGGAGATTTCAAAAAGGCAACCATCGAAAACCCTGTGCCTACCAGCCGTCAGATCCATATCCAGTTGATCATGGGGATGGCCCAGAACTGGGCAAGGCTCTGGTCCTTTATGCATGGGGCCACAATGGTTGACTTGACTGGAAACAACAACAACAAGAACAGAATAAAATGAGAAGTATTGGGTGTGGCAACAACACGTATCTCTGTGAGTTAAGTACAGTGTCTGTATGTATTACTGTGTGCAGCCCATCTTATGTACAACAGGTGGAAACACGGCCCAGACCTTCATCATCCTCACAATTGTTATGTCTGAGTCTGCTGTCACCGTTATTTTGTTATGCCACCTTATCAAGGGTCTTCCTCTTTTTCCTTGTCCTTTTATTTTACCAACCATGATGTTCTTTTTCCAAAAACTAGTCTCTCCTGATAATATCCCCAAAGTACATGAAATGAAGGCTTACCATCCTTGCGCTAAGGAATTTTCTGGTTGTATTTCTTCCAAGACAGATTTAATTATTCTTTTGGCAGTCTGTGGTATTTTCAAAATTATTTGCCACCAGTCCAGTAAATTAAGAGTACTACCTGATATCACTAATGACTCTCAGAACTGGTCTTCTTTCTGGTAGAAGCCTATGGTCTGTGTCTAAGCTGAGTTGATCCCTTAGCCACACTCCTTCAGACAGAGTAATTTGGAAACAGTCAAGAAATCATCTTCTTTGATGGGATTGCTAGCAAAGAAAACCATTATGACAAAAACAGTAGGATGAAGAGAGATGGGAAAGAAACAGAAACTATAGTCCATACACAACCATTACACTTCGTAATTCCAACTCTTTACAAGGACTGTTATCTCTCCTTTCTGAAAATCTTGAGACAGCTTAGATGTCTAATTTTATTGCTTAGATGTCTAGTAATTCAAGTGGGTTCTGTTCCTTGGGGGAAAAAAAGCATAAATCAGAATGATCAAAAAAGTTTTCAAAATTCCCTTGAGTATTCTCTATTTGTTAATGATACAGACACAGAGTGATGGAGAGGTCAAAATTACCAATAATTCCATTCTACTTGGATCATCAGTCAATGCCAATGGAAATACAAGTGGAGAAATCAAATGACACGTTGCACTGGATATATCTGATAAAACAAACAAACCTGTAAAGTTTTAAAAGGTAAGGATGCCACTTTGATGACTAAGTGTGTTGGATCCAAGCTATGGCCTACTGTATTGTCTCATGTGCATGCAAATCTGAATCTAATGAAAAAGGAATATTGAAGAAGAATCGATACATTTGAAGTGTGGGATGTTGAGTACATCAGACAATGTCCCAGAATAATATACCAGTATTAAAAAAAAACCCTAAAAGTCAAGATTGTGAGACTTCAACCATAGTATTGGGAACATTTTCTTGAAAATCCAATTGGCAGAAAAGGCCATCACGTTTGGCACAGAATGAGGTCAGTGAAAATAGAGCATTCAATAAGAAGGATGGTCAAACTATTCACGACAATTCACTTAAACATTTCAATGGCTATGCAGTTCACCCAAAAGAACTCACTGCCCTTTAGACCTTTAAAGAACATAGTGACCCTACAGGACAGAATAGAATTGCCCCTTTGGGTTTCTGACACTTTAATTCTTTATGGAAGTGGAGAGCTTTATATTTCTCACTTGACGAGACTGGTGGGTTCCAACAGTTGGCCTTGCACCAAGTCAGTGCACACAGGATTGTACCAAGTTCCATTCGTTATATATAGAGTCATGAGAAGATAGTAAAGCAAAGGCTTATCGTCCTTGCCTCTAAAGAGCACATCGGTCCTAGTTCTTCCAAAACAGATCAGTTCGTCCTTCACGTACACAATACTTTGTAATGCTCTTCCAGCACCCCAATTCAACTGGATTGATTCTTCTTTGATCTCCCTATTTCATGTCCAACTTTCCCTTGCCTATGATGTGATAGAAAATACCACGGCTTGCGCCAGGCACACCTTAGTCTACAAAGTAGTCTTGCTTTTCAATACTCTAAAGAGGTCTTCTGCAGCAGGTTTAGCTTCTGAAAAATGCTCTTTGATCAAAAGCTTGAGCTTACATTATGGATCCAAGCAAGACAAAATCCATGACAACTTCAATCTTTTCTCTGTGGTGTTTTTTGCCTATCAGTCCAATTGTGGGAGGGTTTAGTCTTCTTTCTTTACATTGATTTGTAATCTATACTGAAGGCTAGAATCTTTGATTTTCATCTCTAAGTGCTTCAAATCCTCCTCACTTCCAGCAAAGTTTTGTTATCTGTTTATCACAGGTTGTTAATAAGTCTTCCTCATCCTGATGCTAAGTTCTTCTTTATATAATCCATTTTCTCTAATTACTTGCTCAGCTTGCAGATTGAATAAATGTAATGAGAGTATATAAGACTAATGTACACCTTTCCTGAGTTAAAACTGGGAAGTATCCTCTTGTTCTGCTCACACAACTGCCTCTCAAACCGTGTACCAGTTCCACATCACCACAGTGAAGAATTCTTGAACACCCATACTTTGCTCAAGATACCGATCGTTTATTATGGTCCCTAGAGTTAAGTGCCTTTGCATAATCAATAAAACACAGTATTGGATTATAACCCCAAATATAAAATAAATATCCATTAGCTCATTCTGATGCAAGTAAATAATCGGCTTAATAAATAGATTGAAAAGGGGGAGGAAAGGTTTATTATGGAACAATAATAAAAATATACATGAATATTTCTCCCAACATTAAGGCTAATTCTCAACCATCTTTGTAAGTGTGGGTGGGGCTGAGTGACTTCCTCCCAAAGAACAGATTACTTAAATTTTGAGAAAAAGTAACTTTACAGCAGAGATATATGGAAAACACTGCCTTGGCAGGTGGCCAAAGTTCGCATGGTCAGTTATCAATCATGTTAAAAATATGCACACCCTGACATGATGAGTCGGGGCACTTGAACTTTGTGATATTCTCCCCCAAATCCTATGATCCCAGTCTGGTCATGAGATAATAGCAACCAAACCTGATGGTTTGGTCCACAAACCACCTGATCCTTATTGCTCAAAACTCTCAAGGTCATGCATATGGAAAGTCAGTGAGATTAACTACCCAGAAGAGACACCAAGGAGATGTGAGGGCGAAGAATATGATCTGGAATCCCAGAAGAAGGAGAGCATTGGGGGGGGGGGCATATGTTACTGTTCATTGCCATCATATTAGCTCTACTCATGGTGATCTTATGGTCAGCAGAACAAAACCTTGCCTGGTCCTGTGTCCTTGTCATGATTGTGGACATGCTTGAGTTCATCGCCATGGCCAGTGTGTATTTTAAGTACCTTTCAACTGTAGGGGATCATCTTCCAAAACTAAATCACACAATATTCTGTTGTGATCTATGGGGGGTCTAATCCAAGACATATTGTCGGAAGTAGATTGTCAGGCCTTTCTTTTTATTTTACCTAAGTCTGCTGCCCCACTAAGACCTATCCACTGTGGCTGAACTTGAAAGACATTGTGGTATTATTTATAACACCATAGCAACACAAAAGCCCTTATAGTTTAGCAGACTGACAGATATGTGGTGGCAGAGGAAAAACTTATGAAATCAAAATAATAGGAATATACCACATTGATTTATTAGCTGTAAAAGATATTTCATTGTTTCTTAGGCTGGGTGCTCTGGAGAAGTGAAACTAGTGATGTTTATAGAGATCATAGGTTCCCAAACTTATTGGAATATACTCCCTGTGTCAGGCAGGGTTCTCTTAGAGAAATAAAATCAGGACACTAGTAGTTCTCTTTATATATTTATAGAGAGAGAAGGGTATATAAGATAAGAAAGAAACAATTAACTATCTATAAAGCAGTACAAATTGCTTGGTGCAACTCACTTGCATGAGACATCTAGGAGACTGGCAGTCCTTCAAGTCTGGAAGGCCACTAAGTAGTCCTCTGTAGAGCAATTCAGGCTATCTGGTCACAGGCAGCAAACAGCAGAGCAGGTCACCAACAGTCAGTCAGATGACTGAGTCCAAGAGTCCTCGGCTCAAGAGAGGTATATCCCAGAAGTGTGGTGAAGAAGGGCTTGAAGGAACCTCAACTCACAGCTCCACAGTCCATGATTAGGTGTCCCATGGGTAGTGTTGCTTGGAGGTCGAGGCATAGGACGAACAAGGCAGCTGTCTGGTCCGAAAATCTGAAAGCAAGAGAGCAAGGGCGGGACTCAATGAGCCCTTCTTATCTCTGCCCTTCAATTCATCCTGTGTGTTCATTGGCCATGCATCACAACAGACCCACCAATCTTCTGTGGCCATGTTGGCATAACAAACCTACCCATCACACCCCCTTTCTCAAAAAGGAAAATCAGTACCCCCTAAAAATTAAAAGCTTTTTCATTAAAGCCCCAAACTCAGGATATAATATAGCTAACTGGTTATCTACTCTCATAAATAGTTACAGTTTCAGAACCTCATAGGAGCAGTTCTACCTGCCCTATAGAGTCCATAGGAGTCACCATGAACTCATATATAATTATATATATAAAGCAAGGAAATGGTTCACATGATTGTAGGTGCTGGCCAAGTCCCAAATTTGTTGGTTAGATGCTAGGCATGAGGCTTCTCCAGCTTCATAAAGTTCAGGGGCTAAAAAATTCAACATTTACAGGTCAAACAGCAGGCTGCTGGCTCGCAGGCTGTAGAGGCTGACATATCCCAAGGTCAGAAGGGCATACAACAGGCTCAAATGCACAACAGTTCTTGAGAATGGCCCCCAGAATTTGCAGAAAGGAATGCAGCTCCATAGATACATGCAGTTCATTGAGATTCCTGTCAGAATTCTGACTTATTGGGCTGGATGATATAAAGCCAGGCAAACTTCTGAGTTTCCAGCAGGGAATTTAGGGATGGAGAAAGCACATTAAGTTTTAAGTGGCCCAGAAAATAAGTACTCGTGTTTCCTGGGCCAGAACTTGAAGAGGCATAATGTTAAGGGAGGGTGGCACTCTTGGGAGCTACGGAAGAGCCTTGGCTATATTGTAAGTGCCAGAAGCCCCTGCCACAAGTGCCCAGCTCCATTTTGGGCACATAATTAAAAAGGAAAGGATGGAATAGTTGCTGTCAAGTCAATTCTCCCTCTTGACAGCCCCTTGTGTTTCAGAGTACATCCCCTTTCCATGCAGTTTTCAGTGGCTGTGACCATCCAGAAGCAGATTCCCAGGTCTTTCTTCTGAGGCACTTCTGGTGGCTTCCAACAATCAACTTTTGGGGTTACTTATTAAGCATGTAATAGTTCACTGTGCTCAGAATAAGCACAGTACATTGAGTGGAAGAAAGATCAACTACAGGGAGAGCTGCATCATAGTTGCCCACACTTACCTAGAGGAGCCTATCTGCATTAGAAAGAGGAAGACACAACATATGCTTGATGTTTGCATTTCTTCCATCTGGCGCAGTGGGGGAGGAATGTATAGTCTGGTTTCAGAGTCACTTCTGCCCAGCTATTGCTGACTCATAGCTACTCTGGAGGGCAGAGTGGACTTGCTCCAGATGGTTTCTGACACTGAACATCTTTACAGGTATAGCCTCATCTTTCTCCTGCTTTCTGGCTCTCCAAATACTTTTCACCTTGTGAAGCCAAGTTGATTTCAGAGCTCATCCAAGCACTACCATTTTTGTCAATGATTGTTAGAATGTGATTATTTGAAGCGTATGGGTACGTAAATTGCTTGTCTAGACCACGTCTGAAAGGAGGCTGACAATTGGCCAAACAATTGAAATTTCTTGAACGTGATTTTGCATTAAGTAAAACAGGCAGTGAAAACAGAATTACGTTAATGGATTAACTAAGGAGTCCATTTGAAAGTTTCAGAAGAAGGTACACAAATCTTTGAGTCTTTCAAAGTCTACTTTGGGGGGAAATATAAAGATTTCTTGCATCTAGATGGGACTTATGAAATGCTCAGAAGTAATTCATATATTCTTGAATGGACTATAACTATACCTAACCTGCTGTGGTTGGGTTGATTCCAATGCATAGTAACCCCGTGGAGCAGATGAGAACTATTCGATAGGGTTCCTATGGCTATAAGTCCCTATAAGAGCAGACTACTTCATCTTTCTCCCATGGAGCAGACAGTGGGTTCTAACCGCTAACCTTCCAATGCTATCCAGGACTTAACCCACTGTTCCAACAGCACTCCTTCTGTACAGAAAAACAAACTCTCTGCCATCAGATCATGTCACTACCGACTCAGAACCACCCTCTGTGGGTTTCTGGGACTCCAAGTGTTCATGGGAGTAGAATGTCCAGTGTTTCTCCCACGGACTTAGTGGTGGTCTGAAGTTTCAACCATGAGGACCTCAGTCCCACATGAACCCAGCCACCACACCACTAGCACTCCTATAACTCTAGGTTCCAGTTAGAGTCCTATCTTAAAGCTGGTCCTGACAATTACTCATTTCAAAAATGGAATGATGAAAGAACACTATGCATTATGTGTTTAAATTAAGTTTTCTCCCGTGTTTTAAATTAAGACCCAACAGTTTCAGCTTCACATCTCAAAAGCTTTATTATATCGCTTCATATTTCACTTGACATCCTCTGTGTCTTTCCTTCTTTGGAAGCTGGCCAAGTCAATAGGTTATGTGTGTTCATTTTATAGAATCTGTTCCTGTTCCACTTTGAAATATTGATTTGCTCATCATTCCAAATTTAAAATCTGTAATGCAGTTTGTCTCTGCTACTTAAACATGTCCCAGGATGTTTGGGAGAGATTAAAAAAGATCCTGTTGTTAAGTGAAATTTAGTAACAGGTTCAGGTTTTTTGGAACCCAGAGTTTAAATTGCTAAAGGGCATCATTATTATTTCATAGTCTGGGTAGGAGAAAGGTCCTGCCAACTGCAGAATGGGCTTGAGACTTGAGGATCCAACCCTTTGAACTACATTTAAAAACTCTGTGTTCAAGTCCATTTATTCTGGGCAAAAATCAACTTCCTGTTTTTAAGGAAAATGGAAGTGACAGACTCAGAAGTCTGTCTGTGTGACTATCAAGTAACTCACTGCAAAACAGGATTTGGATGAGTAGAGTTAAAATGAACTATCAAATGCATATATTTTTATAATAATAAGTGAAAAAGAATCTCAGAGACCAATTGTTTGGTTAACATTTTTGGAGAGTGTTTAAGAAAATATTTGTGAATAAGTTTTATGAGGGTAAATGTTCATCCATTAGTATTTCATCCCGATTTGGGTTATAACTGTTGAAAAAAGCAATATTCCCCAGATTCAAGCTTACTAGAACTGTGTGGCAAGTGATTTCGTGCTCAGCTACTAACTGAGAGATTGACTGGAACCCACAAGCTGCTCCATGAGAGAATGACAAGGCAGCTAATCAATAGAAGAGAGACAGAACTTCCCAATCAAGTAAAGAGTGACCGTCTCTGAAACTCAGAGAGAAGTTCTGCCCATTTCTTCAGGGTCACGATAATTGGCATGAACTTCATGGCAGTGAGTTGGTTTTAGTCGCTAAAACTAGTGGAACACTGCATATAAGGAACTAGCTCATGAGGCCTACTCATGCAATTTTCTGAATCAGAGCTCAAGTGAACCACAGGAGCAGGTCTCAAAACCAAAACAAAAAATTTTTCTTGTTGCTGTAGGGTTGTGTAATTAGTATGTGTACCGGTGCACTAGTGGTTAGCATTCAAAACCACCAAAGGAGAAGAATGAGACTTTCTACTCCCGCAAAGAGTTCTAGGCTTGGAAATCCACAGAGGCAGTTCTACCCTGTCCTGTAGGATACGGTGAGTCAGAATAGACTCAATGGCAGTGAGTTTTGAAACTTCAAGACTGAAAAAATTCCTATTTCTTTTCTTCCTTCTTTCCTTCTTAACTTCTTTACTGCCTGTTATCTAATCATTTGCCATGTCCCCAACACAGAATGGATCCATTTATTTTTAGGGTTTCTTTGTCTGGGTACTTTATGAAGCATGTGGCAGATTAAAGATGACCGGAAATATTCTAACATGCCTGACTCCAGGACTTGCTTGACTAAAAGCTTATAGTGAAATGATGCTAGGTACTTTGGATGAGCGCTTTTTAGAAGGCTATTTATTAGTTTATGCTCTGGTCTCTCAGCACACTTGTTCTTAAAGCCTTCATATGATGCGGCATATGAGAAGCCAAAATACTGGACTGCAGCTGCCATGCTAGAAGGAATTCAAGTCATAAGATGAAGTTCTTAGAGTTGAAGTGCCATGGAGAGAGAGGGAGAGAAGGGGCTAGACCAAGCAAGACAAAGGAGTCCAGTGTGACTGATGAGGCCTTGTTAGAAGCAGATCGGCTAACCAGGTACCCTTCCTGAACCCATATGTAGTAGAGAACACCCAGGCATGCTCTTCCCAAGTTACTCACTTCCAGAATTGCCAGAAAAATAGCATGTTGGGTTCAACCACTTTTGGATATGCAGTGCTAGGAAACTGGAAACATGTTTAGTAGATTATACAAACAGTAAGAGGTCACTAAGAAAAAAGAGAATGTGTCCAAGGAATATAGAAAATGCTATAATGCTATAATATGTCATCTCTCGGCCATAAAGTTAATCCTTCAAAACTCTAGATTTTATGTAAAATCAGTTTATGATTTTTATAGGAAATTCAGAATCACCTCTTGCTTCTTTTCAGACCACTCGATTTATTTATGAGATTAAAAAGCATTTCATTGAATGGCGCTCCACCAATGAAAACAATCAAGCTTACTTCTATCCAGGGATAAGTAGCTAAGGTGTAACTATGCATATTAGAAGGGGGACTGATGGTAGAGAAAGGTATGAGTTTAGAATAACGGTACACAGAGGATGAAATGGAATTCAGGAGAAATAATAGCAGGATACAGTTTGTGGGTGACTCGAATAGCTACCTGAAAGAGATCAGAAGTTCTGCTAACCAAAGAGGGAAAGAATAAGCCCACCAGAGGTACCTGGGGAAAAGACCCTAGAGACCTACTCCCAAAACACACCCACTGAAAACTTGACAAATTCTAATGATCGAGGGCTGAGCCCCAGTGGCGTGGTGGTTGAGTGCGGGACTGTGGCCCATGGGCTTGGCGGTTCAAATCCAGCAGCGATTCTCCAAGAGCAAGGCTGGGTAGCTCTCACGACCACCAGAGGGCAGTGATGCCCCTCCCCCCCCAAAAAATTCTAATGATCAAAAATAAAAAGAAAGAAAGAAGGTAGGAGGCATGGAAGGGAGAGAGGGAAGAAAAGAAGAAGAAAGGGAGGGAAAAAGGGGGGAAAGGAAAGGAAAAGATGCCAATAGTTCTCTCCAAAAGCATAAATCAGCAAATAAAAAGAAAAACCTCTTGGTCATTTTTAACAGTTTCATCATTCATCCTTTCGATAGCAGAGGTACATTACTGAAAATCAATACTACCAAAGAATGGAAGTTGGAACTGAAATTCACAGTTGAAAATCTAAGTCTATAAAGCATTCTTAACTCCCCAATTAAAGCACTGTCTTTGAGTTTACATAATGTGTGAACGAAATCATTTTTATAAGTATATCTTTATATTTCATGAAATGAAAATCTGAAAGATAGCTTTGTAAAAGAAGGGGAAAGAGGAAATAAAATGAATAAAGATAATGGATTGTTATCTTTCTAGGTCAATTGAGCGGATTCTGACTCGTAGTAACCCTATCTACAACAGAAGGCAATGGTCCTCAGTTCTACACCATCTTCACAGTTGTGTTATCTTTCAGCTCATTGTTGTGGTCAGTTTGTCAAGCAATCTCATTCAGGGTCTTCCTCTTTTTCAATGACCCTCAAATTTACAGTGCATGAAGTCCTTTTTCAGATCCAATCTTTCCTGATACCCTGTCCAAAACCTGCTTCTAAAGACCATTCTGGATATGCTTCCTCTAAAATGGATTTGTTTGCATTTCTGGCAGTCCATGATATTTTCAATATTCTTTAGCAACAGCATAGACCAAATGAATCAATTATTTGATCTTCCTCATTAACTGCCTAGCTCTCATATACACATGGGGTGATTGAAAATACCATTGCTTGGATCAGAGGCACCTTAGTTTACAGAGTGAAATCCTCGCTGTTCAACACTTTGAAGATACCTTGTACAATGAATTTTCCCATTATGATGCATCACTTGATTTCTTTATGTTTTAACCATTTTATTGGGAACTAATAAAGATATCGCATCATTCCTTGGTTCAATCACATCAAGCAGTATTGTACAATTGCTGCCACAATTCATTTAAAAACATTCTCTTCCTTCTTGAACTCCTAGGCATCAGTTCCTTTTGCTCATCCCCCACTACTGTACTCCCAAGAAACCCTTATTCTATGTCATCCCTATAGGTTCATCAATTCTGGGTTTCAGATACTGAAAAACATAAAACAGAAATTAAAGAGAATCAAGCTCAATGACCAATGGCATCTGAACAAACCTCAATATGAACAAACAAGATAATACAAAAATGTTGAAACCAGATTGGGTCCAATAGTCTGTCAAGGTTGTAACTGGTTAGGTTACATCTCTCCAATGTACTCTGGAACCACTTTCTTCCCATCCCTCTATTATAACTACAAGGAAATCACTAGAAGTTTATTTCCTATATGGATCTCACAAATGTATCTTGGGTCCCCACGGTCCTTCACAGTCTTTTGAAAACCACATTCTCACAAGTGAGGGCTCTGACTAGTCCCTCCTTCAAACCTTCAGATTATGAGGGGTGCCCTAAAAATGGGGGGGGGGGACTCTGCTTGCAGGAGGTTCGTAGTACAATTTTTTTCCAGCTAGGTGAGCATCTGGAAACCCACTGTGAGCTAGTGCACTCTATGGCTTTTCCTGGGAAGGTTTACTCTGATCGCAGTGAATTCTTTCATAAAAGTATTTTCCCTCAGACCTTGTTTTTTGTAATAGCTAATTTAAGAGAACACTGGGGCAAGTCTGTAAAATTCTGTTTCCTGCTCTGGAAAAATGTCGCAGAAACTATTGTGATGTTGAACACAGCTTCTAAGAACAGCACTATGGGAAAATCTCAAGTATACAAGTGACTTTCTTATTTCAGAAAAGGTGAAATGTTGATTTATGACAAACTTCATTCTGGATATCTTTCAACTTCCCGAATGGACAAAAATGTTGACCAAGTCCATGCAGTCATGCTAGAAGATCGATGACAGACCATTGAAGAGATGGGGAAGCTATCTGGACCATCTTAGAGTTTGGTTCAGCAAATTGTAATGGAAGATTTTGGAATGAGAAGGATACCAGGAAAAAGAATGTTGAATAGAAACATGGCTTGCTCGCAAAGAACAGCTCCAAAGAGACCCAGAATTTTTTCCCAAGGTCATTACTGATGACAATACTTGGTTTTGTTCTTACAATCCCAAAAGAAAACATCAATCAAACCAGTGAAAGATTCCCTCATCACTTTGCTGGGGAAAAAAAACTCACCAAGTGAAATCAAAGATCAAGACTATGTTCATGTGTTTTTTGATTTGCAGTTGGAGTTTGTTCTACCAGGTCGTACTGTTAATCGAGTTTTCTATTTATAGAGGCTCTGAAAATATTCCATAGTAGTGTGGGACCAAAAAGGCCTGGTTTGTGACAGGAGACTGGCTTTGCCACCGTGACAATGCACCTGCTCATGCTGCCATCTCAGTGCATCAGCTTTTGGCAAAAATCAGTATGCCTCTCTTAGTCCGCACGCCTGACTCATCTGACCTCACTCCATGGCACTTCTTTTTGTTTCTGTGAATGAAGAGCGACATAAAAGGACAGCATTTTGATGACACAGAAGAGATGAAGAAAAAAGTAAGGGTGGTGCTGTCAGGCATCCCAAACAGAAGAGTTTGAAATGTTTCCAAGAATGGAATCACAGAGTTGACTAATGTATTAAGTGTCATGGAGAGTATTTTGAAGGTGATGAAGTTGTTTCATAAAAGACTTTAAATACATGTTTTGAAAAATAAATCTGTTTTTCTTTTTTGGGGTTTTTTTGGTGGGATACCCCATGTATATGAGTTACAGTCCTTTGGTCACTAATAGTAATGTTCTTTTTCTATGTTGACTTTTCATTTGATTTCTTCAATGCTGCTCCCCAAAGTATTAAGTAACATATATTTAAAATATTAATATGTATTTTATCTTTCCTAACAGAAAAATTCTGTATATATTTCCAACTTAATACCATCCCTTACTTTAAACATAGTGGATTTAAAAATATATGCAGTAAACGAACCCGCCTTCATTCCAAGAGCAGTATTGATTCTATCCATGTCTATAGCTAAACAGGGGAATTTGCCTTGCTTTTCATATATTATCTACTTGCCTCCATACCTTGTAACATCTGAGAATGAAAAAACTGGGTAAACTATTTGCAAAAAACCACAAATCTGATCAAAAACTTATCCAAACACACACACACACAATTTCTTAAACTCAAAAATAACAGTGGGACTTTCTCTTCCTCCCAAGAGATTTTCAACAACTTCTATGTGAAAAAGCTCATTCTGGGCTTCTCAAAAGTAAATCTTTATTTTAGGAAAGCAAGGACATGCAACTCTAATGACAACCTGAACATACACATCATCATAGAAAATGTACAGATGGCAAATAAGTATATGAAAAGGATGTTGAGCATCCTATGTTATTAGGGAATTACAAGTTAAAACTCTAAAGAGAAACCACAAGAAGCACAATGCTGATGTCTGAATAAAAAATGTTACAGCTACTTTGGGAGATAGTCAAGACATTCTTTACAAGCTGGATATCTGTCAATCATGCTGCTAGGTTATTTACCTCAATGAATTGAAAACGTATATCCACACAAAACCCTGCAATTCTCTAAGTGAGATGTCAACTAGGTCCACATGGAAAAGCACACTCACATCAATGACACGAGGATTGAAAATCATATCGTGAAGCTGAACGAGAGAATAGTATCAGCCCAAATTGTGAGATTCTGGTCTGCCGAAGGCTGTGGATGGCAATGAGAACCCAAGATACACTTTTGGAATCCACATGGGAAATAAGGCTCCAGTGATTTTCGTGTATATATACTGTGGTTTTCAGACCATAAAATGCACTCCCCCCTCTCCACTAAAGTGGGGGGGGGGACAAGGGTACATCTAATGATCTGAAGGTGTGGTACCCCAGAACATTTTAGTATACTGGTACTATTTGGTTCAGAATATTTTTTCTTGTTTTCCTGATCCAAAAATTGGGTGTGTCTTATGTTCACATCTTATGGTCCGTGCATCTTATGGTCCGAAAAATACGGTAATAGAGGGATGGGAAGAAACTGATTACTAAACAATGCATTGGAGAGATGAGTGTAGGAGATCAATTTGATAAATCTGACTTGAACGGTTAAAACCTTGTCAGTTGATCCCTCCTCTGATTCTTGCTGGGCCTGATCTAATTTTCAAGATTTCCTGTGTGTTTTTTATTACTCATGTTGAGGTTTAGCTCAGATGCATTTTGTCACTGGGGATGACCCTTTTGACATTGTTTTCTCTGTTTTTCATTATGTGAAACCTGTGATTGATGAATTTAGAGAGACAGCAAGTAGAATAAGAGTTTTTTTTGGGAGGGGGTGGTTACAGTGTGGAAGGGAGAGGGATAAAAGGGAGCTGATGTCAAGGAATTCTAGAAGGAAGAGAATGTTTTGAAATTGATTGTAGTAGTAACTGTACAATAATGCTTGATGTGATCAAACTGTAGAATAATATAATATTGGTATTAGCTTCCAATAGAATGGTTTTGGGGAAAACATAAATCTAATTTTAAAAACTTGCACACTGCGGTGGTTATGTATTCGAGACATCAATTTCATGTTGAGATGTACGGGTGGAGTCTAGCCTGTTAATCTGGTGATAACCTTGAGTAGCCAATGAGGCCTCTCTGTGGGCATGGCTTATTCCTGAGACTTCTAGAAAATCTCGTGGTATTTCCCAATTGAGAAGAGAGGCTTGACTCTTGGTCTCTGGGAGTCAGTCTCTAAGACGATGAATGACTGACAAGATGGCAGAGTCTGAGGAAGCAGAAGAGCCAAAGGAGAAGCCACATGGCCTTACCCTGATGGAACCAGATCTCTGAAGCTGGAAAAGCCTGCCAACACTGAGATGTTACTATCACCAATGGATACTGTTGATGGACCCTGAGCCCTGGAAACGAGGAGCCAAGAGGGGATCCCTGCCAGCACCAGGACTCTGCACCCACTGACCTGTGACTTTGTGAGTCAGAAGGAGACATTATATACTGGTATTAGACATATGGGCTAATATTGGACTTCTGACTTTGAACCTGACTGGGTTGGGATGCTTTCTCAATGTTCCTTTCTTCCTGTATATAACCCTTTCCTTTATATCCATATGTGTGTCTATGAATTTGTTTCTCTAATCTACCCAGACTAACACACACACAAATATTTACAGCAGCTTTACTCTTAATTGCAGAAAATTTGAAACAATCAAAACATATCTCAACAGGTGTGTGGATAGACAAAATGTCCATCCGCACATGGAGTACTATTCAGTGATAGAGCAAGAAAACAGGCTGCTTATACAAAAATGTCTTGGAGGAATTATAAATTGTGAAGTATAATTTGTTAAGTAACATAAACTAGTTTGAAAAAGCTACCAAGCTCACGCAAAACTCACTGCCCAGGAGTCACAGGTCTCCATACTATATGATGTCTGACTCATCATGACCTCCATAGTATATCATTGCCAATGGTGTGGCATTCTGGGACATGCAAGATGATAGACATTGTTGACAGATCAGTAGGAGCCAGAAAAGCAGGGTGAAGAGTCTTGGAGATTAGCAGATGGAGCATGGGGCATTTTCTGAACAGTGGAACTATTCTGCAAGTGCTGCAGTGGTGGATATGAAACATGATGTATCATCAAAAGTCCTAAAACAAAGACTGAACTATAGTATCAACTGCAGACTTTAGTTGACAATAAAGTGTCAATATTGGTTCATTAATTATGAATATACACCACAAGGGCACAAATGGGTAGCACTCCAAGGAAGAAGAAAGATCTATGTGGACTCTGAACTTCCTATGCAATTTTACTGCAACTCTAAACTATCCTCAAACATAAAACCTTAACAATTGACGAATATGCCACCATTCTTCTGTCAATTTGTCCTAAGGTGGTGTGCTTCAAGGTTATATTTTTCACTATACTTACTTGATCTGTATTCTGAACAAATAATCCTAAAAGCCGGACACTGTGAAGAAGAATGCTACATCTGCACAGAGAACACAACTGTGCATGCTGTAAATGAAGAGTCTTGGAAGCACTTATTTACAAACATTCAAGAATATAGCATTCATGTGGAGGACACCTTAATGTAAAGAAAACAAAAATCGTTACAAGTGTACCAATGGACAATATCAAAATACACTTCCAAATGTCCAACTCCTTTATTTTACTCACACCTGACCCACAACCATGGAAACAGCAAAGAAGTCAAGTGACATCTTACATTGAGAAAAACTGCTACAAAAATCCTAAAGAGCAAAGCCCTTTAATATGTTTAATATGCACAGCCCTTCTTAATATGCTTAAACTATCCAATTATATGGCATGTTGATTATATATCAATCAAAGTATATGTTTTTTTAAAAAAGCACAGATGTCACTTTACAGAGTAAGCTGTGACTTACTGAATTCATGACATTTTCAGTAACTTTATACTCTTAGTAAACTAGGCAATGAACAGCAATGATGAAAGAAGGTTTACTTCACTGGAAGTATGATGTTGGTGAAGACTATTTAATATTCCAAGGATTACCAAAAGGAAGAACCAATCTATCTTGGGAAATATACAACCAGAATTATCCTTAGCAGCAAGGCTGGAAAAACTTCATGTCACCACCTTTGAATATGTTATCAGAAGGCACAAGTCCTGGGAGAAGGATATCATGCTAGCTGAAACAGATGATAGTGAAAAAGAGGAGGCCCTCAAGGAGATGGCCTGACACCATGGCTGACACGGGGGTCCATCAGAGCAGTGAGGTCAGAATGGTGTGAGTGCACGCAGTGTTTCTCTCTGTTGAGTGTGGGGCTCCATCAGAGCAGTGAGGTCAGAATGGTGTGAGCACACAGTGTTTCTCTCTGTTGAGTGAAGGGTCGCTATAAACCAGGATGTCCTCAGCAACCTCACACCACAGCAGCAACTGTCAAGACGAGTGAAAGAATTGGGATCATGAGAGTGGGGGAGGAACTAGATAGTATAGGTAGGAACTAGAAACACAGATTCCAAGACAGATGGACCCCTCAGGACCAGTGATGAGAAGGGTGTTAATGAGAGGGTGGAGGGAAAGTGGGGTAGAAAGAGAGAACAAATTGCAGGGATCTACATATAAAAGCTCCTCCCTGGGGAATGAACAATACAGAAGTGGCTGGAGGGAGACATTGGATGGTGTAAGATATGACAAAATTATAATGATTTATAAATTAGCAAGGGTTCATGGGGGGTGATTGGGAAGAGAGGGGTAAAAATGAGGAGAAGATACCAAGGGCTCAAGTAGAAAGCAAGTGTTTTGAGAACGAGGAGGGAAACAAAGGTATAAAAGTACTTGACACAATGGATGTATGCATGGATTGTGATAAGAGTTGTAAGAGACCCCAATAAAATTATTTAATTTTTAAAAAGAAAAGAAAAAAGAGTGAAAGAAAGTATTCTTAAATCTGAAGAGGCAAGCCAGAAAAAAAGGAAGTACCATGTTTGCAGACAGGAATGATTATTAAATAAGAACTATGAAGGAGAAATGGTAATGTGTGTCCCATGTATCTGATGTGGTTCTTGGTCTATTCTGCGGATTGACTCTCAAGCAGTCAGGAGAAGGAGGCTGAAAAATGGACAAACTGTGAGACTGTGTCTCTTGTAGAATCTTTGGAATTTGAGGATAAGACTTTCTTTCATATCTAGATTATCATGCCTACAGACCCTGTCCCTTGGATGGAATTTATCTATTTACTACACACATACACATATGTTTAGAGAGTACCTAGTCAATACACTGGAAGTGGAGATGGACTTCTCTCCTGACACACCAATAAGATCCCAGCTGTGAAAATCACCATTGGCCATAGTGATGCTGTAAGACAGAGTAGAACTGCTGCTGTGAGTTTCTGACACCGTGACTCTTCACAGGAGCAGAAATCCCTGTTGTTGTTTTTCCCCCATGGACAAACAGCAGCTGCTGATTTCAAACTGGTGACTTTTTGGTTAACAGCCTAACTTGTGACTACTACTTCTCCACAACCCTACAGTGGAATTACAATCAGCAAGACATGAGGTTTTGTGTATTATTGTGTGGGGTCTTTAAATTAGTTCACTGAAACACTTGAGCTATAAAGATGTCTTCTTATTCGTTGTCACTTTACCTGCTGGGAACATTTCCTGTTTGATGTACATAGTTCTGCTCCACCTCCTTCTCTCAGGATTCCTCAGACCTTTAATTGTGACCCCACTTGGAATGGTCAGTGGTGATAGCTGGGTGCCATCTAGGTCTTCTGATCTCAGGGCAGAAGAGGTTGTATCTTTTCTGTGCTTCTAGTCACCCACTTATTGTTTTGCCACTTATTGTTGAGTCCAGATTCAGTACAGCAGTTGTGTCTTAGCTGGCTGCTCAGAAGCTTCTCAGACACCAGAAGCTACTCAATTTACCAGAGGCAGATCATGATTTTTCTGTGTTTGAACCATGCGTTGCCAATTGACTGAATTGTGACTGAAAGAGACCCAAGTTTAATCATATCACTAGACTCTGGCATGAATGTTGTAATTTCCTAGCTCCTGCTATCACATACTTTGCTACCATTTTCCAAGTAAGTCTTGATCATATTTGTACACAATATGTTGGTAATTCAGCACTATAACCCTTCTAAATTAATAGGGCATCTCCTAAAAGCATTTGGAAGACCCCAGGTGGTAGAAATGGTGTAACACTGGACAGCTCACCCCAAACTGAGAGGGTTTGAGTCTCCAAGATGCACAATGGTAGAAAGACCTTGGTGATCTCGTTCCAAAAATTCAGTCACTCTACCACATATGGGGTCATTGTGAATCAGTTGTATTAAAGGAAACTGGCTTATGAGATGCCATTCTAGCCTGAAAATGAGGCATACAGAACCTAGGAGGCTTTGCTCTTTCTTCACCACTATTGACTGTAGCCTCATGCTGAGAGAGAGAGGCATCTTAACAGAGCTGTCACAGGGCTGGTGACTGTAAGTCGGAGTGAAATAAGGCTCATTCTGACGTAATTGTTTGATTCAAAGCAATCTCTCTCCTACCACACATAGTTCATCCCCAGGGGTCTTAGAACCCCAGAAAAATTCAGAGAACAACAAACATATATGAAAGTGTGTGTGTGTGTGTGTGTGTGTGAGAGAGAGAGAGAGAGAGAGAGAGAGAGAGTTATGCTGCCCTGACTTAGCCATGTGGAAGTGTGGATGTGAGTTATTTATTTAAGGAAACATAATAAGGAATAAATGCTTGGAAATAAATGACCTTTTGCTACATGACAAATTAACCCTAAATGAAGCATCACTAAAGTCACCTTTAGCACTTCTGATTTTCTGAGGTCAGCCAGACATCTAGGAGCTGTTTAGCTGAGTGCCTCTAGATCAGGGGCATCCACAGGCTGCAATGAAGGTACACATCCTGGAGAATAAGCTACATGAAAGCTCACTGTGGGAACGAGTTACCTCTTAGCTCACCTATAGAGGCTAATGGGAGGTCGCCCATGGTTCCCTGCCATGCAGGTCTCTCAAAGAACCGCTCAATTATGGTTTCCATCAGGTTGTTCAAGTGAGAGAGGAAGAAAGGTAAGTAAGATAGAAGCTGTGATAATGTTTTAAAACTAAACTCAGTGGAAAGCGACCCAGCATAATACTAAGATTATTGAACGATACTAATATATCAATCACATGCAAGTAAAATCATACTGAACATAATTTAAAGTTTTTGTTGCGGTGTGTTGACAGGGAACTTTCAGAAATTCAAGCAAATTCAGGAGAGGGTTTCGACTAAGGGAGATCATTGTTGACATTATTGTTGACACCTGGTATATGGTAGCTAAATGTCGAAAATGCCAGAAAGACATTCATCTGTGTTTTATTGATGAAGCAAAAGCCTTTCACGATAAGGATCATAACAAACTGTGATACTATTGCTAAGAATGGGAATTCCAGAACACTTCAAACCTGTGGCGAGCTCTCTTCTTTGACTCTGCCTATGGGAGAGGCAGCCATCTCCCACCAGCATCATGGCTGCCCTCAGACCCCTAGTGAAGTCTAAAATGGTCCAAAGGAGGACCGAGAAGTTCATCAGGCACTAATTTGATTACTGTCAAGATTAAGCACAACTGGCACAAGACTAGAGCCATTGACAACAGGGCGCGGAGAAAATTCAAGGGTCTGATCTTTGCCCAACATTGGTTAAGGGAGCAATAAGAAAACCAGACCTGCTGCCCAGGGGCATCTGCAAGTTCCTGGTCCACAATGTCAAGGAGCTGGCAGTGCTGCTGATGGGCAGCAAGTCTTACTGTGCAGAGACCGCTCACAACGTTTCCTCCAGGAATCTCAAAGCCATCGTAGAATGAGCAGCCCAACTGGCCATCAGAGTCACCAACCCCAATGCCAGGTAGCACCGCGAAGAAAATGAACAGATGGCCCATTTAAAAAATAATAATGACCTCCATACAAATCATTCAAACTGAGCAAGGTGATATCTCATGGTTTACACTGGGGTTGTAGGTGTATCGTGGTTTTTTCCATTTACCATGCTTTTTCAAACTCTATGCTGAGAGAATAATTCTGGGAGCTAGACTGGGAGATAGATAGCATGGCGTTCATTAAGACTGGGGGAAAAGATCATTGTCAGTCTACCCTGTGCAGACGATAAGTGTGGTTGCTGAAGGCAAAGAGGAATTAAAGCTGTTGCTGATGAAGTTCAAAGAATATAGCCTTAAGTATGAGTTGTGCCACAGCATAACCAAAACTTAACCAAACCCACTGACATTGAGTCAAGTTTTATTGACTGTGGTAGCAGGGACTACTCTACACCATAAAAAACACAAACAGCTTCACAGTTGAACCAATAGCAAAATCATGATAAACAGAGAATAATGAAGTTGTCAAGGATTTTATTGTACTTGGATACAAAACCAGTATCTATGGGCGCAACACAGCCATCAAGAAATCAAAGGTGCATTGCCTGTGACACAAGACTTCTTAAAAGTGCTGAAATGCAAAGACATCAGACTTAACCTAAGTCATGATATTTTCAATCACATCGTACACATGTGAAAACTGGACATGGACAGTGAGGACAGAAAAAAATAAATTCCCTTCAAGTATGGTATTGGAGAGACTATTGAATATAGTGTGGACTGTCAGAAGGAAGGAAAATCTATCTTGCAGGAAGCACAGCGGCAAAGTCCCTCCGCAGTGAAGATGGAGAGACTTCATTTCATGTACACTGGACTTAGCATCAGGAGGGATCAGTCCCAGGCTTCATGACTGGTGAAAAATAAGAAGAGGAAAGATTCCCATTGAGATGACTTGACAGAGTGGCTTCAAAAAAGTCTTCAAACAACCATGATGGTGAAGTTGGTCTACAACCTAGGAGTGTTTCCAACTACTGTACATAGAGTAGCTATAAGTGGAACTAACAATAACAGCTTCAATAAAGGCCATTGCCATATTTATTGATTATAGTCCAATTCTACTCATTCTATTCCCAAGGAGAGATATTTACACAAAGGTGTGAGGTAGGTAGGGATATTGGTATGATTCCAGAAACTGCCTTGTACATGGTTCAGTTAAAAAATTCAGATAAGAATTCCTAAAAGGCTAATGCTGACTTTTCTTTCGTATTCATGGGTAGTTATATAATACTCAAAATAGGAGTGAGGAGTAGGTTTTTTGTTTTTGTTTTTTCTTTGCCACCACTCAAATAATAAACTTGAAATTCAGAGAAAAAAATTTGCAACATTGAATTTTGTGGCCTAATACCAGATTTCTACAAAGAGGGGGCTACTAACAAGGAGTACAAGCTAGAAGAAAATGTTCTAAAACTGATTGTGTCAATGATTGCATAACTCTTCTTGACATGATTGAACTGCTGAATTATATGACATTGGATTATAGCTCAATAAAACTGTCAGAAACAAAACAAAATGAAGGAACCCAGTTTGACTTTGAGACACATGGGGCTGCTATGATTTGGAGCTGACTTAGCAGCAAGCAGTTGGTTTGGGTTCTATAAGCATAAAAGATTTCTCGCCCCATTTGTTGCTCTCTTTTGTATTCAAGAGGCAAGTAATTAGATTTTATGGCAACTTAAACTTGTATGAAAGTGTAGAGGTGGAGTCCAGCCCTATTGAACACGTCGCCGATTAACGACACCTCCTTATGTGGCCTTTTCTGCAAGAGACACAGTGAGAACTTCTCTTTTTCTTGCCCTTTGCCTTCAGCTTTGTTTGGACTCTTGGGCTCTGTCTTCCCCATGGGAGCCACTGACCCTGGGAGGTAAATTCCAAGCTGTTGCCCTGCCATGCTCCCTTCGTCCTGGGAGTCATGTGACTCAGAACTCACCAGCCAGGGCTGGACTGGGATGTTTCCGTGATATTAAGTTACTTCTTAAAATAAATTTCCTTCTTATGCAGAACATTAAAGAAGAATGTATGATTCCTAGTGCTTTCGAATCAAGAGTGGGCCAACAGCATAAAGGAAGAAGTAGATTTCCACAGTTACAAAAACCAAAAGAACATCAAAGTAGTTCGTTGTATGTGGCTCCAGGGACCAGGCAGGTCCTGCTAATGGAGGAAGATTCCAGAAAACAAGTCATTGGGTAGCAGAAGGCAGCAGTGGATGTGAAGAGGTCACGGAGGGATGGTCAAGGGCTCAAAGATAATGATTCATTTCTTACAATTCAATTGCTTCTACAAATGTTTATGGAGCATATTTAACTAAGGGATTATGATCCTAATCCAAGAAGTTCTATTGCTAGAAATATTAAGGTACATGTTCTCAAAATGAATGACACACTTGAGTGAAAATATATATAGCTATATAGTAGGCTGAAGTATAGGGACCTCAGCTCTCTATGTTTGATATTAGCTAATGTTTGTTAATAAAATTAACTTATACTGGACATCTACTGTGCGCCATAGTTTACACACATTTACTCACAAGTCTTCATAATAAACTCATTAAGGAAAGAGTGTTACCGTGATTCAAGTCCCTGGTAGTACAAATGGTTAACATGGTTGGCTGCTGACCAAAATTTTAGAGGCTCAAGTTAACCCAAAGGACTCAAGGAAGAAAGGCCTAGTGAGGCACTTTTAAAAATCAGCCATTGAAAACCCAGTGGCACACAATTCCACTCTGACACACACCAATCACTGTGATTTGGTGTCAGCTTTAAATCATACTTCTAGAGTGTTTAGTATTAGTGATATTACTCTGATTTTACACAGATGTACAACATGTGTTTATAGTAGGCCATGTAGGTATAAAGAAGAAAGTTCAGCTAGATGCACAACAACATTTGCTTGACTGTACAATTTAGGTAAGATTGTCCTCACCAACTTCACATAGCATTTATCAAAGGATGAATCTCAATTTTGATACTCTTCAGTGATAATTTAATCTGAAAATGAAAGGAAAGATCATTTGACTTTGTCATAGGCTGAAAAATAATATATGTACCTTGAACAAATTTACAAATTTTAAAATGTTATTATGAAATCAAGTCTCTTCTCATTTCCTTGGGTTAAACACTGTAGGTGAGAACACAAGCAAATTGATGCTTAGGTCAAGCATCAAAGGGGAACCGCTTTTTTAAAAAACTCAATCTGAAAATCAAAATTCATAATTAATTAAGGCCAACTACCAAGCTCAGAAGAGTTATTTTGACAGTGCTGTCCTATGCTTTATGATAGTACAGGATTTTTCTTTGGAGATATAAATTGTAAATAAAACTTACTGCTTCCCAAATCAGCCTGAGATAATAGGAGAGATGCTAGAGGCAGGAGATAAAAGAACACAAAGATAACTAAACTACTCTTTTCTTGAAAATGAAACAACATTGAAACACTCCCTGCCATCATGTCAATTCCTACTCACACTGAGGAAAGTACTGCCCTGTGGGCTTCTGAGACCTGAATTCTTGCTTTTCTGGGGGGGGGGGGCTTTAATTATTTGTTAATGTTATTTTATTTTAATAAATCATTTTATTGGGGGCTCTTACAGCTTGTATAATAATCCATACATCAATTATATCCAGCACATTTGTACATGTGGTGACATCATCATTTGCCAAACATTTTCAATCTATGTGAGCTCCTCTTTTTTTCCCTTCCCTTCCCTACCTTCCCACCTTGAACCCTTGATAATTTATAAATTATTTTTATTTTCATATCTTATAGCATCCACTCTCTTCTAACACCCATGTTTCTGTTGTTCATTCCCCTTGGTGAGGGGGTGGTGAGTTTTATGTTGATCATTGCCTTAAGTTCCTCCTTTCTCTCACTTCTCTCCATACCTTCCCCCTACCCTCATGGTATCCTTACTTTCATTACTAGTCCTGAGGGGTTTATCTGTTCTGAATTGGTGTGTTGAGAACTCTTATCTGTACCAGTTTGCATGTTTTTGTCTAGCCAGATTTGTAAGATAGAACTGGGTCATGATAGTGGGTGGGTAGCATTAAAGAACTAGAGCAGTGGTCTTCATTCTTTCTAATTCTATGAACTTTAACCATATTTTTGAGACCATAAGACTCACCTGACCTTTAGACACATTTAGAGCAGGAGAACAAGAAAAAAATATTCTGAACTAAATAGTACCAGTATACCAAAATGCTCTGTGGTACCATGCCTTCGGACAATCAGACACACCCTTTGGGGGGAAAAAAGTGTGTCTTATGGTCTCCATTTTGAGGGAAAAGTCTTATGTCTTATGGTCCAAAAAATATGGTAAGGTAATTCAGTTTCTCATGTTCTGATGACTCCCAAACCATACTTCATAACTAATTTTGCTACTGCTATGAATCAGGTGACCTCTGTGAAATGGTTGTTTGACCCCCAAAGGGTTCAGACCCACAGGCTGAAAACCACTGAACTATAGAACTGTTGAGCATTTCTTCAGTATTATACTGCAGACTGGCTTGCTCATCCCTTCTTTATGACCCTTCTATGAGAAGATGGTGATTTTCTACAGATGGGATTTGGGTCTCCATTCTGATCTCTTCATCTGACAAATGGTTGGGTCTTCTGATGCCTGATATCTGATCATGATCACACAATCTGGTGTGCTTTTACAATGTGGGCTTTGTTGATTCCTTGATAGATGGCTGCTTGTTTACCTTTAAGCTTTTAAGACCCCAAATGCTATATCTTGTAATAGCCAGGCACCATCAGCTTTCTGCACCACATTTGCTTATGTACCCATTTTGTTTTCATGATCATATCAGGAAGATGAGAATCACAGAGTGCCAAATTATTAGAACAAAGTGTTCTGCATAGAGGCTCAGTGTTCATCTGCTATCTTCAAATACTTAACCTACAAATGTATGTACATAAACCTGTATGCCTATTATTATATATTGATGTATTTTTATATATTGATATATTAACATATGCACATGCCTATGTTTATACTTCTATAAATGTCTTGAAACCTTAATTATTTTTCTTCTTTTTATTTGAGACCTTAATTCTTAAGGGATTAGAAACCCTGATCTTTCTTCCAAATATTTTTTTGAGCTGCTGATCCTGCAGTTAACAGCACAGCCTATAACCACTAAGTCATCAAGCTCCCTGTAAATAAAAGGGAATTTAGGAGAGGGAAGCAGAAAGTGAAGAGAGATATGAGTTGGTTAAAAAAATACCATAGAATGCCTGAAGGTTATCATAATATTTCATTTTAAATGTATAGAATGTGATATGAAATATCCTTCAATTTTCTCCCAACTTATGTCTGCTGCATATAAAGAAGTCATCAAAATGTTTTCTTTTTGCTGGTGTCTCAGTACTCTGTGTGTGTGTGTGTGTGTGTGTGTGTGTGTGAGAGAGAGAGAGAGAGAGAGAGAGAGCATGCGTGCGCACATGCACAAAGGTGCTAAAGTCTGCATAATGGACCATGAAAAGAACCGTGTGCATAAGGTGGCAGTCAAATCCAGAACTTCCCAATAGGATTTCCAATACTATAAGTCTTCAGGGAAGCAGATACCCACTTCTTTCCTCCCCCCCGAGCAACTAGTGCGTTCCAGCCGTTGACTTTTTGAGTGGGTAGCTAAGCATTTTACCAATAGGGACTCTTTAGGAGTTTCCAGAAAGACTATCATCTGAAATTCTTCTGCAGGGTCTGGAACTTGGAGCTAGATAAGACCTAGTGCTTGACTACTTTCTACCTGGACTCCCTTCCCACCCCATCTGCATCCATTTCAAACCACAGAAGTTGGAAGAACTTTTAGAGAATGAGCTTGTACTGCTTGCCACGAATATCTGGATCTTGAGTGACAGAGAGACCCCAGATGTCACTCTGTTGTCACTCAGCTGTCAAGAGTAGGGCACAAAATGAATCTGAACATTCAACTTCCTGCAAAATATGCAGATATTCAGAAGTAACAAGCAAAGGCAGGGTGTCAGTGTTGGAAAAGATAGGCTGGCAGGTACACATGACTTTGATTACACATGACTTGAAGGTCCTGCCTCACAAACAATGGTCCTATCTAGTCCAGGTAGACTAGAGAAACAAATTCATAGATATGCATAGGGATATGAGGGAAAGGTTTATATACAAGAGGAATAGAATATTGAGAAAGCATCCCAACCCAGTCCAGTTCAAGGTCATAAATAAAACATTAGCCCATATGTCCAATACCAGTCTATTAAGTCTCCTTCTGACTCACAAAGCATGTGCAGTCATAGTATCCGGGCACAGGCAGTGGTCTCTCCCCATGGCTCCTCACTTCCAGGGCTCAGGGTCCATCAATAGCACCCAGTGGTGGTAGAAGCAACTCAGTGCTGGAAGTGGTCTCCATGTGGCTTCTCCGGCTTGAGAGGTCTGGTTCCATCAAAGTAAGGCCATCTGGCTTCTCCCCCTGCTCCTCCAGTTCTTCGGATGCTGCCATCTTGTCTTGTCAGTAGTTCGTCATCTCTGAGACTGACTCCCAGAAACAAGTCAAGTCTCTTTCCTCCAAATTGGGAAATACCGTGAAACTTCCCAGAATTCTCAGGAGAAATTCATGCCCACACGGAGGCCTCATTGGCTACTCATTGGCTATATCCAGATTAACAGGCTAGACTCTACCCCTACATCCCAATCATGAAAATGACATCACGAATACATGACCGCCACACTAGGCAGTAGCGCAAAGAAATTAGTTATTTGTGAGCGAGTTTTGTAAGGACCTACATGTTAATACCCTTGGCTAGTAAAACTCTTCAACTGATAGAAACACCTGGTAAATGATGAAGAGCCCTACTGCACAGGTTGTTGACACTCAACCACACAAGTAAAGCAAGGAAATGCCTATATGGGCCGAATATGCTGAATGCCTGAAAATAGAGGAGCTATTTTTTCTGCAGCGAGTTTTGTCCAGGACACTTGTTCCTGAATGAAGCAGTCCTCTGGAAGGAAGAGGACCCCTTTATAACAGAAGAGTTGAGAGATAAGTTTAGTCTTAAAACACACTTGGGTTTTGATACTTCTTAGCTTTGTAATATTCATCTTTCCAAGATGAAAGTCTTTACTTATAAGATCTAATTGACAATACTACTCTGTTTGGGTTCTTGTGGAAACTTCTGGAGTCCCAGAAGCACACTAGCTATGTGCTCAGCTGCTAACTGGAAGCCATCGCCTGTTCTGTAAGAGAAAGAGGAAGCCATTCCCACACTGTAGAAACACAAAAGAGCATTCTACTTGTCCTCTGGGGACATCACGAGTCAAGACCAACATGAGAGCAACAATGTAGGAAACCCGGAAATAATATATGTCCTGCGCTTAACAAAGTGCCTGGCACATAAAAATTCTAGAAATACTGATTATTTGTATTCGCCTCAATTGCAAGCAAACTGAGGAGTATTATCCACCATCAAGAAGCATTGCCTAATACATTTTGCACTTCACAAAAAAAAAATTGGGCTTTCTGCTCCCATAAAGATTTACAACCTCAGAAGCCTTCAGGGGCACCTCAACTCTGTCCTATAGGATCAGAATGGTCTCATGGGCAGTGAGCTTGGTTTGGGTATTTATTGACATCGGCCCCATGTCATTGAGTCGATTCACAAGAAATACCATTCTGCAGCCAGGATTCAATGCCTTGATTTACTTTTTTTTTATTCGATCTTTATTCTTTGATAAACATTGTTGGACTAATGGAGAGAGCCAGTGAGAAGTTTTCAATTTTGTTACTTCAAGGTTAAAAGTTCATTTTTAAATAGAAGCACAGAAACAAGTCTTGTTCATGCTCTCCACTCCCTTGTCCTTACAGTCACCTTTACCCCATTCTACTAAATCAGTTCTCCTCACTGTCATCCTCAATATACCCAATCTAATCAGTTCTCTGAAGACATTACCTTCACCTCATCCAATCAAATCAGTTTTCTTTAGATTCACCTTTACTTCATCCAATCAACTCTGTTCTCTAGGAACATCACCCTCATCTCACCCGATCCAACCACGTCTCCGGAAATATCATCCTCTCACTATCTAATTCTCTGTATAATCTTTCTCTTCTCACCCTTCCTCCTCAAATCAGTATTCTTTAGAATCACTGCCACCTCCTCTAATCCAATCTGTGAAAGAAAATGAACAAAACAGTTTGGGTTTGATTGATGAACTTTGTGAACAAATGAGTTTGGGATCTCACTTTTACATCAGGTCTTTCGACCTTGCTTTTGATGGACGAGCTCCTCACCAGAGTCTGCAGTTCAAACCCACCAGGGACTCCTCAGGAGGAACACGGGATTTTCTGCTCCCATAAATATTTTCAACCTCCAAAACCCTAAGGGACACCTCTGCCTTGTCCAACATAGTCAGAATGGACTTGGGGCCAGTGAGCTCGGTTTGAGTTTTTATTAACATCGTTGCCATTGAGTTGATTGACTTTCATAGGGTTTTCTGAAGCAGGAAAATCCTTCATAAAGCAGACAGTCTCGTCTTTCTTCCTCAGAGTGGCTGGAAGCTTTGAACCTCCAAGTTGGCAGTTAGCAGCCTGACCCACAGCACTACCAGGATACTAAATCGGTATCATGAGAAGCCAGGTTGAGGAAGAATACAAGACAATGGGACCCAGTGGGAGCAAAGCTACCTTCGCCGTGTGGTAGTGGGACTCTAGGCCAGCGTCTGGCAGCATGTCAGTAAATGCTTCAAAACAACACAAAAAATAAAACAATTTGAAAAAGAACTTCAGCCGTTTCACCACATGGTAATTGGACACAAGGAAACTGACTCCTGGCACCTGGCAGTTGAGGTAATTATCCTCCTTCTCCTGGGAGCATAATAGCTGCATTGTTTGACTGCAGAGGACAATCAGGATGGAGAGAAGTCAGACTGAGAGCAAGGAAGGAGGGGGGTGAGGCCTTTGATGTGCTTCCAGGTCTGGGTAGGGTCCTGGGCCTGGCCTGTGAGAAATAAGCATGTCAGAAGATCTTTGTCTTCTCACCTGGGAAGACACATCTAACATTGCAAATCCCTGCCTTTATCTACACAGAGCCCATTAAATCAACTCGGCACAGCTGTCATCAGCGGAGGCTGGAAATCAAAGCACACGCTTGGGTTTGACTTTATTGACACGCCCCACTAGCCAAAGCAGGATCGGATAACTGCAGTCTGAGATGATTCAGGTAGACCCAGTGGCTATGAACTGTTTCTCACTGTGGCTCAGCAGGCGTTTTCCAGAGCTCTTTTGGCACCAGGAAAACAATCCTGAACTTTGAGGGCAGTTTTTCCTTGTAGAAGATGCCAAGGACCCTGTACTGGAGGGTTGCATTCATTCACTCATTCATTCCCACAAACATTCCAGAGTGTCTCCAAAGTACAGAGAAGCCTCAAAACAGACCCAGACAGGAACTGGAACTTGAATGTAAAGGACCATGATATACATAATCGGGGCATTCAAAAGGGAATTAAACCATCATGGAAAATGTCCACAGAATTTTTGAAGCTCTTGAACAACACTTTAATGACACGTCAATTGGGGTTGGGTGGTGGGTGGGTGGATACAGGCAATAACTTCAACTTCTGGAGCCCTGGTGGCACAGGGGGTTAGGCGTTGGATTGTTAACGCCATCTGTGACTCCTTGGGCAAAGGCTGAGGCCTTCTGCTCCCCTACATGAGATGGCCAGCCTCTGAAACCCAACAGAGCAGTTCCACTTTGTAATGCACCCAATCACAGTCAGCAGCAGCCAACTCAGAGGGGATGGTTCGGTTTGGTTTTGATCTCCCTGTGGTATAAGGCTAAAGGGAGGTTCAAGGAGTTCTTGCTTTACTTTTTTTTTTTTTGGAGTGGACAAGATGGGGGAAGATCAGCCCAGCTCAAGTCAAGACAGAAGCATTGGAATTGAACCTTGCAGAAGTTGCTGGGGTTTGCACTACTGATGGAGGGGTAGATACCTTTAAAGTTAAAGGAATACAATGTCTTGATTTTTCCTGATCTGTGTCACAATACCTTTTTGCTTGACTTTTTACAAGAGAACATTTTAGATTCAAGTACAGAATTCACATTTACAGGACAAGCAAAAACGTAAACATTCCCTTTAATCCATTTTGGATATTACTACTAACAGTCATAAAATGATCAATATTTAAACTTTTTATATCATTTTTAATGACTACTTATTTTTGTGTGCATTCACCCTTCTGGCTGCATTAAGTGCTGAGCAAGAGAGGGAGAAAAGTATATAAATATGACAGAAAATTCTAGGGAGCTAATATATATCTTTTTTAAAAATCTAAGAGTTAATTTGTATACTCTTTAAAATTATGAGAAGAAAAAGGAAATTTGCAAGACTGCAGTTTCTTCCTTGTCAGCTAGTTTTATGGTATTTGTTCCATCTTCTGCTGTCCATTTTATACACTATCCTAAATTCGTTTTCTCTCTGAATGGCATCTATGTATCAGACAAGTTTACACTTAACATTAATTAAATGTAAAATAAAGAGTATCCTGCCCAGGCCACAGAAAGTTATGTTACTTTTGTCTTAATTGTTTTGTATTCACACACAATTAAGTTCAATAGACATCCGTGCAGCCCTTAAAGGTCTCTTTCAGTCCAGTGTAATATAGCTTCACAATTGATTCCGTAATTTGAATGCTAGCTTTTATCTTCCATCATTGTGCATTAAATATACCTCTGTGGCTGATTTACTTTCAGCTCCTTTCCCTGAACAGGTGGCCTGGGAGCAAGCCCCAGTTCTGCCATCTTGGTGACGAATTGATTACACAAAGACAGAAAATGAGTCACAACACCTGGCCATATTGAATATGATAGGACGCCTTTCCAAACCTGGGGTTCTCCTTTATTAAGATCTTAGCCTCTTATGGTGCATTGGCCACAACTGAAAACTAACATTGAAGCATCACTATTTTGGTTAGGTGTCACCAAGTCTGTGCCAACTCCTGGTGGACCTTGTGTGCAACAAAATGAAATGCTGCACAGTCGGGCTCCAACTTCATGATCCGTGTTGTGTGTGAGTGTACTGCTGTTGCTGCGGGGTCAATGCACGTCACTGAAGGCTTCTTTCATCTGTGCTACCTCTTCACCTTTCCAACCAAGATGTCCTTTTCTTCCCGAATCTATGTCTAACGTCAACAAATCAAAGCCGTATGATGCATGCAGCTAAGAAGCATTCTGGCCGTACTTCTTTTAAGACACTTCTTACTTCTAGCAATGCATGGTATGTTCAATATTTTTCAACACCACACACAGACTGGATCGATTCTTTTTCTGTCTTCCTTTTTCATGTTGAGCTTTCACAGGCATACGATATAATTGTAAACATTACTATGGGCTAAAGACCAGACATCATTTGGATTTGAACAACTAATCCATGAATTTCTTCTTTCTTTTACAGATCCAATCCAGACCACCATATTTCTCACAGCTGTCTTGTCTCTCCAGAGGTTTCTAGTCTCTGACATTTTCTTCATCTCTGTTTGTCTTTTGTCACTCTTAGAGTCTTGAGGAGTACTGGCCAGGTGTGTTGTAGGCTGATCCCCAAACTGGGTTTGTTTGTTGTTTTCTTCAGGATTAGATGAATGTTATGGAGTTATGGAATGAGGAGAATGGAAGTTACATGACTTTCATGTCACACTGCGGTAAGGAGTATGTGGTGATAGCATGATATCACAGGTGATTTTAATCATCCCTACTTACAGAAGACATTGTTTGTTAGGCTTCTGCATTGTCAAGTTCATTTTTCCCCTACTAGTATTAGATTGTTTAGAAGCAAGTTACTAACTATAATCCACTTTCACGTTTTAGAAATGGTTTGGGAGTTGAGTCCCACCTCCTGGGAATATACAGTTACTCTTTCAATTTTGTGTGTAAGAAAATGGGTCCTGTTTAACCCCAATTATTCATATAGATGCATGAATATTTATTTTATACATTGAAGTATAATTCATTAATCAATGACTTCTTTTGTTGCTAAAATGATATCAGATTTAGCATTCCTGATTCCTGATATTTGATCCTTGTTCTTTCATATGACCTCATTTCCTATAGCTAAGCAGATCTCTAGTTATCTATTTATGTCTCTATATTCTGGCACTGGAAGATGCTTCAAGTACATGTATTTTCCCTGCCTCTACCCTAAAATCAATAATTTCTCATGGCATTCTCACAGATTGCTTTATTATTGAAAACAAACTCTACTCCCAACATATATACCATTGTTGCTTGGTAGGCTTTTGTTTTAAGACATTCAGTTAATAAGCTTTCAGAATGATTGAAGATATAATCATCTTTTCCCAAGATAGTATACAGTTTACATGGGCCTGTACACTTACTAGGCTACATATAAAACACTTAATTTTCTAAATTGATTTCCTTTACAAGTTCTTCTAAAGATTTCTAAGGGTGTGCATGCAAAACATTAGATTTACCACATTTCAAATTCTGAACACTTTCTAAGTCACACACTTCCCTCAGAAGACAGCCAGGACAGTCAGGATAGGACAGGTTATGCTGTGGTAACATAAAAGCAAACACTTCCATAATTTTAAGCAGCCCGGTTCTGTGCTCAACCAGACTTCATATGCACATGAGGTGGGGAAGACGCTGTGTTCCAATTCCCTGTTATTTCCTAACAAGACCATGGGCTAAAAGTTCAACCATCTAGATTAGAATTGTTCTTTTTGAAAGGAAAAAGGACACATACTTGCCACAGGAAATAGAATATGTCAATTCTCACACATCATCGGCCAAAGAATGTCACATGGTCACCCCTGACTTCAAGGGAGCTGAGAATGGTAATCCTGTCATGTACTTGAAAGAAGGTGGAATAGCGACCTGATGGAGAAATACACTGGGCAACATCCTTAGGTATCTTTTACCACAAGACACCAACTTTGACCCTAGTTTTTCCATCCATCAGGTAACATACAAAGGAGAACCATTGCTGTTGTAGTTATCACGTGCCCTCGGGGAAGTGGTGGGGGAACACAGTGGACCCTGTACGATAAGACAAAACAGTGACAATTTGTACCTTATTAAGGGTTCATGAGGAATGGAGAGTGGGGAGAGAGGGGGAATAGGGGGAGTGATACTGGGAGCCTAAGAGGAAGGAGGATGTTTTGAGAATGATGGTGGCAACAGATACGCAAATGTGGTCTGTATACAATTGACATATGTATTGATCATGATAGGAGTTGTATGAGCTCCCAACAAAACGATTTCTATAAAAAATGCCCTTGGGTCAGATGCCACTCCTTGAGACTCTGTGTACAGCAGAAGGAAAAACTGCCTGGTTGTGACCATCCTCACAACCCTTCTTTTGTTGGAGCCCATTGTGACGGTCACTGTGTCAAATCTTCTAGTCCAGACTCTTCCTCGTATCACTAACCCTTCACTGTACCAAGCATTATGTCCTTTTCTAGGGACGGATCTCTCTTGATAGCATTTCTAATGTACATGAGATCACATCTCACCAGCCTTGCTTGTATGGAGAATTCTGGTTGTTCTTCCTCCAAGATAGATTTGCTCATTTAGAAATCCATAGTACTTGTAATATTCTTTTCCAATAGCACATTCAAATACATTGATTATTTTGTAGTCTTCCTGATTCATTTTCACCTGCCTATGAGGTGAGTGAAAGCATGGCTTAGGTTGCGTGCACCTTAGTCCTCAAAGTGGCACCTTACTCACAACACTTAAAAAAGCTCTCATCTAGCACATTTTCCCAATGTGTTTCCATGATCACAAGATCAGAAATAGTTTATTTAAGATCCTGTGTCATTACCCAGTATTTCTAAGGCCCTCAGATTCTACTGCCTCATAGAAATGAAATAGCCCGGAGTAGAACTACTCTGTAAGGCTTCTATGGCCACAAATCTTTATGAGACCAGACCCTCAGCCTTTTCCTGAGAAGATACTGGAGGGTGCAAACTGTTGACTTACAGACCAAAGCTTAGTACTTAACACCCTATACCATCAGGGTGGTTTTTTCTTGGTTGTCATTTGTGGTCTTTCATGAAAAACTCCTTCTCTAACTCTCTTTATTTGCCTTGATTCCTTAGGGCTCTTGTAACAAAATACCACAAACTAGTTGATTTATGAAAACAGAAACTCCTTGCCTCTCAGTGCTGCAGGCTGGGAGTCTGAAGTGGAGGTGTTGGCTGCCTTTATTTCTTTGGAGAACTCTGAGGGACATCGCTCGCCTGACTCTCTCTTAGCTTGCGGCGATGGACTGCAACCTTTGGCATTCGTTGCTTACAAGGGATTCTGACTTCCTTGTTACATGGTGCGTTTCCTCTGTCTCTATAGCTCCACATCGTCTCCTCTTTTATAAGGACACTTCTCATATAGAATGAAGACTGACAAACCTCCCCAAAGAGCAGTTCTCCCCTATTTGGGGGGGTCATTATGAATCAGAATCAAATGATGGCAATGAGTTTTAAATTTTTCTCTAGTATGACATTAACCAAGCTGCTATTCTCAAACAAGCTACTTCCAAACAAGTCCACATTTCCAAGTATAGGAATAATGACTTCAACATATCTTTCGAGGAGACATGGTTCAGTCCATACACTCTGAACCCACGATCTGGAGGAGTCGTGAGAAGCTACTCTGGATACCCTATGAGAATCATGTGATTCAAGAAAGCCTAGATAGTCTCACAACTTTATTCCAGGTACAGACATAGACCAGATCCCAATTCTTCACTGCCAAGCTTACTAACAAGGAATCCTGAAGATTTGCTAACAGGAGAGATGATGGAACTAACTTATGCAAAATAAAATTACCTATCAGTCATGGTTCACTGCCCATTATCACTCCAATCAGAGACAAATACCCTTGATCTCAGACCCCCAGTCTCCAAATACAAATGCATGCTTCAGTATTTCCTGTCAATATCTCTTTCAAATGTTTCTGTCTTAATAATAAAGTTACACGTCCTACTATTTCTGACTATTTTAATGTTTAATATCAATACTTAATTCATAAAATTTGTACATGATATTCTATCATACAAAGATTCCACAATTTATTTAAACATTTCCATAATAGGCATATTCCTATACTGTCAGTTTTTTTTACACTATAATACAGACCTTGGTAGTGAATATGTTCATGTATATATGTTTATGCAGCTCTCTGGTTAACACTTGATTAGACCTTGTCAGAAGAAAACTACTGGAACAGAGAGTGCTCACTGTTTCACACACTTAATATTGATCTTGCTTATCATTTGATCCTTTGTTGGAGTGAGTGATTCTTGCCTGTGTTTTCATCAGCAGAATAAGTGACTGCTCCTTGATCAGCAGCAAGTAGTACCAGAAACATTTTTAGTAGCCTTTTGAGCAACCAATAAACTCTACAAAGAGTAATTAAAATATGGAGATAGATGTGCCTAGATTTTGGATCAATATCATATCATCTTATTTTTTAATGATTTATTTATTTATGTTATTGTTGAGAACAGACACAGCAGAACTTGCAACTAGTTTCACAGGTCTAATTCCATGATGCTGATTCTATTCTTCTGGTTGTGCAACCATTCTGAGCTTCTCTTCCAAGCTGTTCCTCCTCCTCCTCCGCTGTTATAAACTCACTGTCCCCTTAGTTTCAATCTAATCTGATCTGGGCAGTCGTTGTCAACCTAATCCCACAAAGAGAGTTTTGGAAAGAGCACCATTCTCCAGGCAAACCATTTTTCACTAGTTAAGCAAAACTATTGTCTGGTGTCAAGGAGACGGTGAGGGCCATTGTTTGTTTAAAGGTACTGTCAGTGGCAGAGCTACCCCATTAAACAATGCTTTGGGTATGATGGTTCCAATGGGAAAAGGGCAAAATTGGGTTGTAGAGTCCTTGCCCCCTTTGATCTTTCCACCTGTCCACTGGCTGGCTGCTTCCAATGAATGACTTGCTTTCACACACTAAGCAGCAATATGTCGCAGTCTTTAATGTGACAATTTCACACACTTAAACAGTGAGAGACAGAAGTGAGCTTAGCACAACGTAGATCAACAGCTTAAAACCTGTTTTAAGGATTGTGGGTTTGGATGAGTGACCAAATTCCAGATAATGGAATTGCACGTATCCATTTCTTGGGCAAATATACAAATAGCTATCGCTATGGGTGAGCTTTGAAAGCTCAAATTAAGGTAGGAGAGGTCAAAAGTAGACTTCTGTGGAGGAGAGGTGTCCCATTCTGAGTGGTCATCATGTAGAATCATCTCTAGTTAATAAGGATCTTCTTCTGATTATTAGCCCTGGAAGCAATTTCAAGGTACCTATAGTTGGTGATG